>WBNH01001422.1:20763-37393 GCA_013401255.1 Urocolius indicus
CCCCCCACAGTCTCTAGCCCGTCCGGGCGCACTCACACGTAGCTGCTGCTGCTGCTGGCTCTCAGTTCTGCCGTTGCCATCCATAGGTTGCAGGGGTACTGCCTGCATTCTCACCACGGCTTGCAGAGGGGTCTCTGGTCTGGTGCAACTCCTTCCTTCCTCCTTCTCCGGCTGTGGGGTCCGCATGGTCGCCTTCATCTTGTACCACCCTTACACCTCCTGCCTGGCACTTCAAATTCCCGTCCCTAAATAGTGATCGCAGAGGCGCCAGATTGGCCAAGCCAGGCTGGGGGGTGGGTCTGAACCTAGGAGCCGGGGAAGAGTCCAAAAACTATTTACCGGGTCTTCACTGCAACCTGCTCCCCCTGTTAGCAAACAAAAGCTACTCCTTGCTAAACCATGACAGTATGCAATCATGGAGACTGTATTTCAAGAAAAAAATACTCTATTTTAAGGGCATCTCATAAAGAAGCGAGAGAGCTTGTATGACATATTTGCTAAATCTATCACCAAAGACAGAAAGAATGAAGATAAGTCTATTCAAGATTATGAGGGAATTAATTTCTCTCATACTTTGCTGCCTTCAGAGCAGCTAGGATGAAGTAATGAATGTAATGCAACCCAATTAAGTTTAGACTGTTGAGTTTCAAATATAGTGAAGAGCATGAAAGGATTGCCATTGCTAGAGAGACAATGGAGCTTCTTTTACTGGAGCTGTGTGAAAACAAATTAGATGGAAAAGACCATACCAAATTTGCTGTGGGATAGGGCATTATACTAGATGGACTTTTCAAGTTCTTTCCACCTCGTGATAAAAAGTAGTCCATTATAGGTTTTTCTTATATTTTCATTTCACTTTCTTCTGTGTATCAAAAATTTCCAACCCAATAAAATTAAATGAAATTGAAATTTTTTACAGAAGTTGGAGCAAATGTCTAAACCTATGTCTGGTGAATTGACAAGAATTTAAATCTGGAGAAAATATCTGTTCTGGAATATGTATCTTCTGCATCCAGTAATCCATTCATGTCTTGCGTGTTTAAGTGTAATTTAATATAGTGCAATTCCGAGAAATAATTGTGTGAATACCTCCATGTATCTATATTATCATATATAATTCCACTGAATTTCATGAAGTACATCCTTGTTGACAAGATTTGATCTGACAATGAAATGGGCAAAAGATACTTGACCTTGGAGATCACAGAAGATAATCTTCATTCATAGTACATACATGTATTTTCATATGTCATGGTTTGGCCCAGCTAGCACAGCAGCGCCATGACAATCTCTCACTTGGTGCCCTCATTCACCTCCACCCTCATTAGGATTGTGGAGGCCCCAGCGAAATGGGAGTAAAAAGATAAGCAAGGTTGTTGTGGATTAAGACAAGGGCAGGGAGGGCTCACTGCCAGTTACAGTTCCNACAATTCTTCTAGTAGTTTAGTTCTTGTAATATTTGCTGGAGCAGATTCTCTCCATCTGCTTTTTCCCTCAGACTCTTTTATTTCCATATGCCACTCATTTCATGGAGTCCTGAAGGAGTTACTGCAAATATAGCCACATGTCTGAGCAGTTTCTCTGTAGGTTTTCTTGTAGTCTTTTGTCCATAAAGAAGCATGTTCCTAACAGCCATCGTCTCAGAAACCTTTTATGGCTTTTAAAGCCATTGTCAGGAATGGGAGTTCTGTGTGCTCTACTCACCTGCCAAGAGATTTCTGCTAGAACTTTTTCCTTAAGTAGAAGTTTCTGACAGCTAGTACATACGTTATATGTCATACCCTTTAATGATGAGGAAAGCTCTTTTATCTTTACAGTCCAAGTCCTTTCAGAAATCTCCCCAATTGTCTCCACTACTGGGAGAATCTTACAGTTTCCTTGTATCACCTACCCAAATGAATCTCCGTTTGTATGCTGACATAATATTTAAACACTAGTATTAAACTGACACTGGTCAGAAGACACTCTACAAGAGCTCAGGTAGCCTTAGTGATTCTCTGCAGTATTTCCGTTCAGGATATTTGCCATTTCTACTCAATGTTTTCACGTGGGATTACCTGAAGCGTTCAGCGCTGTTGCAGCCTTCTGTAATTAATCTACAGTCAACCGAGCCTGTACCATGTGACTTCTGTCAGGGCACTTGAGTTGTCCGCTTAAGGATGTACATGTGCATTGTCTCTTAAAGTCAGGAATTTTACAGGTTTTCTTTGAGAGACAGCCAACCACGTACATTCATATACAGCCTTGTCTGGCTTTTCTTAGGCTTGTCTTTGTACAATTAATAAAAAAAAAACAGTTGAAAAGTAGAGGCACTTCTCTCCCCACTTTTTTGGCACACTGTGCGTCAGGATTGCAAAACCGATTAGAACGTCTTAACAGATAAAAATAAGGAAAGGTAAAAATAATTTGAAGTCATTTTCTAGAGTATGTTTAGAATATGTCAGTGTATCTTGAATATTATTACTACTAAGTAACTTCTTTCTAGGAATTCACAGATTTGTGGTGAACAACTGTTTGGGTTTTATGGTGAGAAGTAGAAGTTGCTTTAAAATGTAATAATAAGTATTGCTTTTTGAGTGCCAGTAAAACAGGCATGGCAATATTGTACATTTTTTATTTACATAGAGGAAATGGCTACATACCTACGTTATGTAAGAAGGCTAGATTTTTTTGAAAAACCAGACTATGACTACTTAAGAAAGCTCTTCACAGACTTACTTGATCAGAAAGGCTATATGTTTGACTATGAATATGACTGGATTGGCAAACAGTTGGTGAGTACACCTAAGTTAATTGTAGTATAATGTGAATTTTTTGTGTGATCAGTTTTGAGCTAGTGTTAGTCTTGAGTTTAACAATACATGTGTCTCATTGCTGCTATTAGTGTTGTGAACAAGTACACTTTCAGATGTGTTTTCAAATGTCATCTTTTGGCTCGAGATATTTCATTTTTAATCTGTTCCCAAATAGAGACTTGTAACATCAAGATAAATCTCTTGTTCAATCCAAAACAAGATTGTAGGAATTCAGCCTAGTTTTTGAGTTGAAGAAAGAGTTTGGAACTTCACAACCAATTGTCATTTCTGCATCTATTTTTTTGCTTTAGGGACTTACTTGCTGCCAGTGTTTTAAAAATATAAATCAATCACTTCTCTGCATCTGAGTTATTCTGCAGATATTTATCAGTTTATTATGAAAAATCTATCTATATATGCATTGTTCTAATGGAATATGATGTAGAATGTCAGTTTCCATCACAGTACAATATCACAGAATCACAGTATAGTAGGGGTTTGAAGAGACCTTTATAGATCTTCTAGTCCAACTCCTCCTGCTAAAGCAGGTCACACAGGAATGTGTCCAAGTGGGTACCGAAAACCTCCAGAGAAAGAGACTCCACAACCCCCCTGGGTCAATCTGTTCCAGTGCTCTGTCAGCCTCACAGTAAATATATTTTTCCTTATGTTTAAGTGGAACTTTTTATGTTCCATATACTGTGTTTATATTTCTTTTTTTTTTAAAAAAAAAGGTAAAAGATTAAAAGATCAGTTTTTCAGCACCTCAAAAATTCCTTTGTTTCTTTTTAATAAGTAGTGAAGGGATTGGGAAAATTTCACTATTTTGCATTATTCATTTTACCCTGAAGTTCCTTGTGTTCTGTGTGAAAGAATCATACTGTTTAACTGCAAAATCTTTTTTCAGTGTTTAGCATTAAAAAATACTATTTTTAAGCCTTTTATCAGTCTTTCATCTGAATGTCCTAACTGCTTGCTGCAGAAAATATTCAGCCTAAAATCTGTCAGAAATTAATGTCTAATAGTACTTGTAATTACTGCATTATGCAATGTAATTTAAGTCGTGGGTTTTTTTCTTTCTGATAATAATAAAACCTAGGGACGCTTTTGTTTTAGTTTGATAATTTGGGGTTATGGGAAACTGTCATATTTAAAGATTAATTTTTATTACAAACTAATAACTTTTGGTAAGACTTAGAAGTTTATTCTTTTTACCAGTTGCTACATATTATTTATATTTATAGCCTACTCCAGTGGGTTTGATACATACAGAGCCTGCACTGTCTTCAAACAGAGAAGCATATCAGCGCAGAGATAAAATGCAACAATCCAAAAATCAGGTACACTGCTCTTGTAAGGTTATCAGCATTACTTTGTCTTTTGTCTAACTATATGTACTATACTGTTGCTTTTATTAAAAAATAAAATAGACTCTGGGTTTTCTTTAGACCTTAAAATGTCTTAAAAGGTTGCTTGTTTGGTGCAATGATATAATGTAACTCACATCACTAGTTAATTTTCTCTCTGCTGAAACTGCTTTAAAGTACTTTTAGTTCTCTGGTTTTAAGCACCGTCTCTTCCTCATATGCTGTGTTGTCTATTGGGGTTCTAACAGGTGTGTATAATGTTTTCACTTTTTTCAGTAAGCCAGGATAATGACCAAGGTGGTGAAAATGTTAGGAATTTAAATTTTTGTCCATTTACCTAAGCTAAGCTATAGGATTATGTTGGTGGATTTTATTTCTTACTAGGAACGTTGAATTTTAACTGTTTCACTTTTTCACAAAAATATGTGTCAGCATATGTAAGCGTGAGGATAATGTTGATGTACAGTCTATATAAGAACTGGCTATGTAGTACTTCTGTGCTTTTAAAAAATAATATTTAATAAATAATGCACAAATTATTTACTTTTGGAGTTTTTATTTCTTCTTTTGCATATATTCCTGATGCATTAAAAAATGATAGTCAACAAGCCACAGGGCAGCTTGGGAATCCCAGCAAGCCAATCCACATCATTTGAGGGCTCAGCTAACAGCTGACAGACACGGTGGCTCAGTACAGGTATTTTCTGCTTCTTGTCATGGCTTAGTCATTTTGCATTGTATAATACTAGTTTCCTGTAGTGCATGACATGACTCTTAAGCTTCTTTTCTAGTAATGTCATGAATGTTCCTATTATTCCTTTCTTTATAATTGCCAAACTGAAATGAAAGCAGATGCAGAAAACTATGGATCTTTTTGTATGTGAAATTTCTGCTACGTCTTTCATAGTGAAATCCTAAAATAATGGATTGATATATCTTTATGAGGAAATATACACTGCAAGCAACTGAAGTTTAGACTTTTGATGCTCATTTAGTTTTATTATCAACTAAAATATTGTTGACTTAATTCAGTGTTACTGAAGTTATGGTTTTTATTCCTTAAGCAAAGTTCAAATGAAATGATGATTCTTGCCTAAACTTTACAACTTCTGTTCAAATGGAAGTTGACTAGAAGAATGTTTCCCAGTGCAGTACTTCACGTATCAGTGGAAAAATGAGTAGAAACCAGCAGTCTTTCCTCCTGTTTTGATTTGTTGCAACTTCAAAGAGCTTTATCTTCCCCATTTGCTCTTACTTTTACTTTTTATTGTCTTACTCTGAATCTATTTACAGATGAAGTGGCCATGATAATACATAAGTAAATTTTAATTAAATATAGAAAGATAAATACTAGCTGCCAAGTGTATATGAGGTTTTGAGCTTTCAGTGAGAAATGAAAACAATTTAGCTTTGTAAATTGTCATCTGGGAAAAAAAAAAATTTTGACTACTGCATTTTTGACTCTTACGGTGTAAGTTACAATGCCTGAAGAAAAAAGAAGTCTGGGATAAAGAAACAGTGCTGTAGTCTTGCTAGGGTGATAATTCTATTTTCTCTTTGAATTGAGCTTCAAAGTATTTAGATTTAACAGTCTCTAAATTTTGCTGCTTTAGAAACTACTGTCACATAGTACAGCCTAGTTTAAAAAAAATGTTTAAAAAATTATTCTATTTTTCCTGTTAACAAATACTTCAACAACTTTTTTTTTTAACTTGGATTGCAATAGTTCTGTCACTTTTACAGATAACTTTTACAGGTGGTCATTTATTTTTTGAAAATAGTGTAGTAATGTGAAATCCAAGTTGGATTTGAAGTGATATGTTCCAGAACACTTACATTTCTTCATTTTTGTTTGTGTGTTTTAGGTTAGAAAAATACTTTTAAACTTGTTAAATTCTGGTTAATAAACTTGGAAATGTGTATTGTATGTCTCTCTTTGGAAATCATGTAGCACTTAAGAAACCTTTTATTCTTTCTCAGGTAAAATGTAACAATTGCAATTCCATTGCAGTATATGTTAAATACTCTTTGTGGCTGGAAGGACATTTTCTAGGAAACACCGAAAGTATTCCTTTCTGCTAACGTTCTCCTTCTCAAAGGATGCGGGCGTTCTGACTTCAGATAACTTAGGTGAATTGAGACTAAAAAGTTGCCATGTAAAAGGAGCAGTGTGCAGAACTGCAGCTACTTGGTCTGCATCTTTGAAGATCAAGTATGATATAATAGTAGATTTTTCAGGACTCCTTAGTTGGAGTGTTTTTTAATATACAGTGGTCATGCTTCCTCATTAAGGGCACCTATAAAACTACATATCTTCAGTTTTGTTTTGAAGCTTGAGCCCTTGACTTCTGTCTAATAGCCCTTTGTGATACTACCTAAATCATGCTTGAAGTTGGATGATTAGCTAGGTAGTTTAGCTTGATTCTTAATCATCCCTAAGACCACCAATTCTAAAAGCATCACAGATAATTGTTCAAAGGCAAGTTCAATCTAAGATGTGAAGTTAAAGTATGTTTTGGTGGTTTTTTTTCTGTGACATTAGTGAGTTTTTGCTAGTCTTTGAGATAATTTTGTGCTGAATTATCCTTTTTCCTGCAAGTTGAGAAAATCTGACAGTGACAGCAGAATGTTCTTTTAGGTCACTGATATTAGTTATCTGTAATACTACTGCTGATTTCATCTCTGAGCACCATTTGTAAATTATTGAGATGTGTTAGTGATTCTTCACCATGACATATTAAATTCAAGTGGACTGAATGTTGATAAGTGTGTATATGTATATCAGTGTGTGTTTTTATGGTCTAAATAATGATGTTCAAGTGGAAAAACTCCATGTTCTAAATGATTTATTCATTAATAGCAGGGATTCTAAGTTTTTTATTAAGTTACCTCAGAATCTCTAAACCTATGTTAGAATGTGTTTAATCATGGCTAATTTTACTTGGTAGCATCAGTTCATTTTCAAATTTGAAATGCTATTAGCAAACTGAGTTGTGAAGGGAAGATATCTAGAAGTTCACATTCCTTCTTCTGCATATCTCTATTTCAATTAAGATAAAAATGCAATAATATGGCAGCCCATCTTTCTAATTTGTTTAGCCTCATTAGTGACAGCAACTTGCTCCTTCCAGTAATTCTTTCAGCATTTTACCAATGTCTTTATTTTTATTCATTGCCTCAGTTCACGAAAAATATTGTTTGTACAACACTGAATTGTTTCCTCCTCTGCGTGAACTGCAAGCTGCTTATGCACACGTAAAGACAGTACTAATCTGTTCGTTACTCTCTTCCATCACTTGCTAGCTGGTCCACTTCTTTTTATCCTTTCTCTTCCTGTATTCCCATTTAGAAATCCTTTAAAATCAACTTAGATTGGAAGAGTAGGTTAAAGACTTTCTGGTGAAGTCACATAGGTCTTGAAAGGTGCTTAGGAACTGCTTGAAAGATTAGATGAGGCATTTAACATAAGTAATTATGTATGATATGCATACATCTTTACTTCAAAAAGTCAAGATACTATGTGTTAGGTGGCAGAAATAATTTTCCCGAAGCTTTTTGTGAATTAAAAAGATGTGTGAATTGTTTTACTCTTTTGTCTTAACTGGAAGGTTTTTGGAGGTAAAACATATCATGCTGTAATATCACTAACGGATTGCTTACTCATGAAGGCTGGCTTTATTTTTTGAGGAGCAAAGCATTTGGTTACTGAGATTGATAGTGAAATGAAGGATTTTTTTAAATGTAATTTTAATTTTGTTACAATCGTGATTATAACAATGACAATCATCAAAACTTGCTTTATGACAGACTCTGGATAATTTTTGAACATAGCAAGTAAAAATTTAATTCAGGCACTAATCCAAAACAAAGCATTACCATTAGGGGAATTGGTATTCAGGCTTAACTTTTTCTTCTTACAACTTGGCCTTATCAAGGACCGTATTTCTAAGAAACTAATATAACTAAGAAACTAATCTGTTCCATGATTAACATGTCTTATTGTTAGATAGTGGATTTAGTATTTAAAGTTTATTTGCGTTATGGTGTAGCAAGAAACAGCCAACGTGATTTTTGCACTTTTTTGTATATAGTCTCTTCAAGTAAGACTTTTAAATAACGGATTAGATTCAAAGAAATTAAAATTAATCCAGTATAAGATCTATTATCAAAATTCTTCAAGTTGTTTTAGTAGATTTTCAGTTTAGCAGTTCATCTCCCACTCGTATATAGGTGAGTAGCATAAATTAATCTTCAACATTGTAGCAGTTCTAATTTGAAACTGAGTTTAAGATATTAGTTTTCAGGAACCTAATTCTGTGACTATTCATGGTAAAATGTTCATGTACTTTTTGTTAACAGTATTCTTAGGTGAAAAAGCATTAGTTCAATATCCATGTTTTTTTCAGTATTGTTTCATACAAATCTGTTAAAGAGATTAATTGTACCTTTCATCTTTCATCAATCTACTGAGAAAATCTAGTCCAACTCCAGTCATAAGTAGAAAAATGTAATGAAAAGTTTATTTTCAATCATTGTCATTTTAGTGTATTGATCTTCTGTTTTCTTTCTTAATGTTTTAGCTCTAAGTAGATCCACTGTAAGTCATCTTTGTGCATTATTTGTGGTACATTTTGGCTACAGAATTTGGTGTTACACACTTTCAGTGTATATTCTGTCTTCCAAATGACTTGTTCCATTTTGTTGTATATTTGTATTTGATTCTGCCTGTATCATGTTGATATTTCAGATGATTGGCATGTAGTCTGAGAGACAAAAGTGTAATAACTTGTCTAACTCAAGCCCATTTGGGATCAGGATTCCAGTCCAGGATCAGAAGTGTACAAGTGTTAACACTGCTTTGTTTACCCTGCTTTACCAGTCTTTTACCAAAGGTACTTTTTGGTCAGGTTGCAAAATGTTTCACTAATGTCACAGAGAATTAACTTCTGGCATTGTAGGTCATTTCAGCAAGATACATGTCTTACGATTGTAAGCTCATACAGTTGTAGCCTGATCAATATTGGAACAGCACTCCTATCTATCTCTTGTGTTCCTTTAAGTTAGTCTTTGTTAATTTTTTAAAAAAGAAATATTTTTCCTAATTGCAAGTGGTTCGTGGTTCTTGGTTCTTTGTTTTACTCAGTCCATTCCTAGAATGATCTGTAGCAGACTAGAGTGAAACTCAAAGCATTTGTAGTCTCGTGGTTCTGGAGAATCATGACAGATGCTGTTTTTTTGAGCTACCAATACCTTTTGGTTCACTTAAGAGGTCACAATTCTTTCCAGAATGATGAACTTTGTTTTCCTCGTATGTAAATTAAGCCATGCAACAGGGAGTTATACTTGATAGTATTTGAATGTGTGTTTAGTGGTTGTATCTGGTGTAGGTATATGGGAAGAAGGTAGGTCCTTTCTTGATCCCTTTTAAGAGACAGAAGATATTATTCTGTCTGCACTGAAGTCTGTGCCATTGTCTGTGCCAGAAAAAACATGCTTAAATTACTAAAAAAACACAAGAATTTTGAGAAACGAATCACCGAACAAGTTTTTATGGCTTTTCTGCTTCCTCTTCTATGAGCATATAAGCTACAAGATAGAACCCTGAAATAAGCTTTATTCTTTGTTAACATATGGCAATGCATTGACCCAATCAGAAGATGGTTTTTTTTTATTGGTCATTTAAAGCAGAAGTCAGTGAGGTTGGAGTGATTTTTAGAAAAACCCAAAACCCAACAAACTTGTCATAAACCAGAATGTTGGCCTTTATTTTTATTTTTTATTTTGAGTTGTACAGATCTTGCAGATGTTCTTTTAACAACTGCCAAAAGAAGTTCCAAAGAGACCAGAACAGAGTTATTGATGAAGGATGATAGGAAACATCTGTGGGTCTTGAATCAGCAAACCATGTTTTGCTGATCTGCCTGTGTTTCCAAAATAGATTTTTTCTTGTGGTGGTATAAGGGCAGAATATAAAAACGTGCACAGGTACACTGTTCTTACTGTCAAAATATTTTCAAAATATTTTTTACTTTCTCCCAACTTCCATCTAAAGGAAAGAGCGATTTTTTTTGGTCTATTGTTGAAAAATTGTATTCATAAGTAAATTATTAATATAGGAAGGATTTTTTTTTTACATATACTTTCATATTTTTCAGTTCAGATGAAGAATGTGTACATGATTGAGTCTGATCCTTTTTTTGAATTAGCTGTCCAAGGAGATAGAGGTACATTTGAGACCTGTTATCTAGTGGAGTCCCTCAGGGGTCAGTGCTGGGACTGGTACTGTTCGACATATTCATTAATAATCTTGATGAGGGAACAGAGGGCACTGTCAGCAAGTTTGCTGATGATACTAAACTAGAGTGAGTGGCTGAGACACCAGAAGTCTGTGCTGCCGTTCAACCAGACCTGGGCAGGGTGGAGAGTTGGCTAGAGAAAAATCTCATCAAATTCAACAAGGGCAAGTGTAGAGTCTTGCATCTGGGAAAGAATAACCCCATGTACCAGTACAGGTTGGGGAATGAACTCTTAGAGAGTAGTGTAGTGGAAGGGGACCTGGGGGTCTTGGTAGACAGCAGGATGAGCATGAGCCAGCAATGTGCCCTCATGGTGAAGAAGGCCAATGGCATCCTGGGGTGTATTAGACGGGGGGTGGCTGGTAGGTTGAGAGAGGTTCTCCTCCCTCTCTTCTCTGCCCGTGTGAGACCACATCTGGAATATTGTGTCCAGTTCTGGACCCCTCAGTTCAAGAAGGACAGGGAGAGAGCTGGAGAGAGTTTAGCGAAGGGTCACCAAGATGATGAAGGGAGTGGAGCATCTCCCTTCTGATGAAAGGCTAAGGGAACTGGGGCTCTTTAGCTTGGAGAAGACTAAGGGGTGATGTCACTAATGTTTACAACTATGTAATGTAAAAGGCAGGTGTCAGGTGGATGGAGCCAGGCTGTTCTCAGTAATGTCCAATGATAGGACATGGGGCAACGGCTACAAGCTGGAACATAAGAGGTTCCAAGGAAACGGAAGAAAAAATTTTTCCACTGTGAGGGTGACAGAGCACTGGAACAGGCTGCCCAGATGAGTTGTTGAGTCTCCTCCGGTTAAAAACCCACCTGAACGAATTCCTTTGTGGCCTGCTCTAGGTGGTTCTACTCTGTCAGGAATTTGGACCAGATGATCTTTCGAGGTCCTTTCCAACCCATACGATTCTGTGATTGAACAAGTACTCCTAGGAAAGAAGTATAAAGGAGAATGCTGTGTGTAATGTTTGTAAACACAAAATATTTGTAAACATTAATTACTCCATCGTCTTGGTGACCCTGCTCCATGGATGCTAAAGTTAGGCAAAATGTTTGATATTTGAGTAGAAATCATAAATGTTTTTATTTGATTTTTGTAATAAATTAGAAGAAAGTAGGAATTCTTGCAAATACTCACACAAACTGTCCTCTATTCTTTACAACAGGCAGGAGTACTAAGGTCTACAGGCTTACTTCCCATCCAGAAAAAAACATACAGCTGTCATCATGTTTCTTGATGTACACTTCACATACTTGAGTAGTCTGAAGACAAAGGCTTCTGGTTTTGATAAACTGTTGTTACTAAGCTTTGAACACAGATCTAAGGATCTCTTTAGAAAAGTTAACTTTAAATAAAGTTCACAGAGCAGAAATCAAAAAGTATTAATACTACTGGCAAGGTTGACTGCAATCTTAATTGAGTGGTATTGCTTCATGTAGATTAGCAGAGGCTGTAGTTGTGATTTTTATCCTTTGCATGAAAAAATCATTTGACGGACATGTTGAGCACGTATTTTCAAGCTTACACTGAATGATTCCATCTCATTTAACCAGTACTTCCAATGCAAACACACACTGTGTTTCTGCTCTGCTTGTCATTGTTACAACTTTGTATTTCACAAGAGCAATGGGGTTACCTGTACAGTAAGATAGCTGGTGAGATGACTGATATGATGCCATTTCCTCATACCAGTAAATACGGACAATGATTACAAGAAATATTAAAGATAGTAATCCAAGTTGTTTAGTTTGATGCTTTTGCCATCCCCAATGATATGAATCTAAGCTTAAGCAACCTGGTTGAAACTTCACTTACTTACCATCATCACAGAAATAGTCCAGACTTTAAGTGATTAGATCCTTGCAATTTCAGACATTGTTGTGGTTTTGCCCAGCCAGGAACAAGGAGCCAAGAAGTTGCTCACTCACTCACTCCTCCCCCTCCCAGCAGAATGGTGAGTGGAGCTGGAGAAAAAGGAAAAACCTGCGTAGGTTAAAATAAGAACAGTTTAATAGAAAAAGAAAAAAAAAAAAGAAAAAGAGTACAAGAGAAAGTTATAACAATAAATGAGGGAATTTACAAAGGGAGTGGTGTATGATGCAGTTGCTCACCAACTGGGGCCTGACACAACCTCTCCAGACTGGCAGCTGGACCCACGGTTCCCCGTGCCTCTTCTGGCCAGCTCCCCACCTTTGTACTGGGCATGATGTCAGTATGGTATTGAATACTTGTTGGTTGGCTCTTCATGCTTGTACCCCTTTATAGTTCCTCATAGAAGTTAACCCTATCCCTTCCTAGGTCCTTATAGAAGTTAACCCTATCCTAGCCCAAACTAGGACAGACAACTTTCTTAAAAAGGTGAGGGGAGCAGTGACATCAAGATGACGTCTTTCCTTCCTTCTGCTTTCTTCTACTTCAGTCTCTGATCTTCAGGCAACAGCTGGTATGCGTCTGTAGCTATTAATGACTAATCCACTTTCCTGTAGCTGATAATGTTTTACAGATCTTTTCTGTAGGCTGTTATATTATTTGGCCAGAGATATATTTTTGTGCAGTTCTGCTTGGCCAAGCATTTGCTGCCACTTTGCATCTAGTAGACCTCTCAATATTTTAAAGCCTCACTTAGCACTGTCAGCTGCCCTGATTCTGTGAAGTGAACAAAAGAGGGAGAGGTATCTGGAACAGCTCCACTTTTCATTCAGGAAAAGCCACAGGAACTGAGAGAGTGAATATGGGATTCTTAAATATGAGATGTTTTAAAGTAAAAACAAACATTCCTAGAGAACCAGAGATGTTCCAGTGGCTCAAGAGTTTACAAAGGAATCTGAGAGTAAATTAATGGGAATGAAGATGAATCTAATGTTTTGGGGTTTCTTTCACGGCAGGAAGTGTTCTTTTGCTCTAAGAGTGAAAACTTAACGTGACATATAATCTTAGATCTAGAAAATCTCTTAGTAAAATGCTCCCTCTTAGCATGAGTACTGCTTAAGGTACAACTGAATCAGATCACACAGAGGGAAACTAAGGAGCTTAAATACACTAAAGAAGCAGAGATAAGGTAAGACTGACTGAATTGATACCAGGAAAGGGGATAGTGTCCTCCCTTAAGTCTCTGAAGAGGCATGAGTTATTTTGCTTAGTCTGCTCACTTTGAGACTGTCATGTAGATGGCAATTCCACTGAAAGGTATGAAAGAAAAGTGATAAGAGCACAGGGGCGCAGGAATAAAACCTGGAAAAGATACTGTCATTGGAATAAAAAGATTCGGGGAATTAACAAAAATTACTGATTTTTGAAGATGTGTTGTAACTTTAAGGATTGACTAATGTATGTCTGGCATTAGCATAATTTCAGGTATTTCTGGTGATTTCAGATAGTAAGCTCGACAAATGGAGAACTGAACACAGATGACCCAACTGCAGGCCGTTCAAATGCACCCATCACAGCTCCTGCAGAAGCAGAAGTAATGGATGAAACGAAGTATGTCCATCTTTTTTTATATTCTTTGGATCTTGTGTACTCAGCTACTTCATTTTTTTTCCACTAAATATACTAAAAAAAAATACTAGCTAAACTGAACTGAACTAGTGAGAGATAAAACTATAGTGCTATACTTAATTTTAACTTTAAATATTTAAATAACTTTAAATAATGTATTTAAATAAGCTTGTTTTTTTAGGCTAAGACTTCAGTAATACATCTCTCTGTACTAGAGAAGTGCATGCATTTTTGATATTTCAGATAATTAAAAAACATTTAAGGTGATGTTCTGGTTGACAGTTTTTTATGAAAAACATTAAATTCTTCCTCTGTGTAGTATTCTGATTCTCTTTTTTCCTTTACTCTTTTTCTATACAGCTGCGAGAAAGTGTTGAACATGTGGTGAGTTCTACAGCACTTGCAGGCAGAAATAGCCTCAGGGCCTTTGTTCTTTTTATTTGGTTTTAAACTAATTTCTGAAAACTTTAAAATAAACTTTAAAAACCATTTGGAAATCACAAAACATATTTTAATATTGTGAAACAATTAACTGTTTATAAACAACCACCTTCAGGAGCTATTTTGCCTGCTTCAAATCTTGCTTTCTTGTAAGTTGTGCAGCCTGTGGTATGCTTCATTAAATCCTTTTTAGTAAATAATAGAACATTGTTCTTACTTTCTATCATGTTTTAGAGAGGAAAATATCCTTTTCGCATGTTATACTATCCAACTAGTACTTTAACATCTAGAAAATAACTCACTTACATGAGCAAGTAATAAATACTAGCAAATATTTTTACTTTTTTATTATCTCTGTAAACACACTATGTACCAGAGTATTAGTCTTTGCAACCTAACTAATTACTAAAAGAACTTCACTACAGTGCCAGTGTAATTAAAAGGGAAACTATTAAGGTCTGTTACCGTGAGACAGACAACTGTTGTATATATTTGAGTAGTAAAGTCAGATTTGCAAAAATAGTACAGAAAAATATTCTTGATCGTGAAAGACAATATAACTTCCAGAATCTTTTTTTAGAATTGTAGTTTTACAAGGATGTGGACCTATTTTATCATAAAATAGAAGCACTCAATTCTGAAGTAGCAGAAAAATCCAGTAAGCTTTCATTAATTGCACTAAGTTTTTTAAGGCCTATTTTCCTAACTGTTACATTAGGAGTAATTTCTCCAAGTACACATTTTTCTTGAAGTGATTCTTCTCCAGATACTGTTTTTGGTATGCAAGATTAATGTACTTAAAAATTGTGAATGGAGATGTCTCTTGTGCACTAATTTTTGTAAGCATTGAGAAGACTCAATCTTGCATTTGCTGAGCATTGTATTAGTATTCTTTCAAGACTTCACTTTTTTAGTATGTATTTGAACAAAAAAAAAAGTCTCCAAAGAGGTTTTGATAAGGTACCCTTAGAGAAATTCCCTATCCTCTCCCTTACCTTTGGATAAGTGCAGTTACTCCACAACCCCTCCGGGCAGCCTGTGCCACTGCTCCATCACCCTCACAGTAAAATAGGTTTTTCTTATATTGAACTGGAACTTTTTGTGTTCCAGCTTCATCTCATTACCCCTTGTCCTGTTGCTAGCTATCATAGAAAAAAGGAATGGTGCAACCTCCTGACATCCACAATTTAGATATTTGTAAATGTTAATAAGATCCCCTCTCAATCTCTTCTATACTAAACAGCCCCAGTTCCTGAAAACTTCCCTTTTATGAAAGATGTTCCAGTCTGCTGATCATCTTGGTGGCCGTGCACTTGACTCTCTGCTGAAGTTTTCTGTCCCTCGTGAGCTGAGGAGGCCAGAACTGGACACAGGACTCCAGATGAGGCCTCACCAGGCCAGAGGAGGGGGGAGAAGAATTTTTCTTGACCTACTGGCCACACTCTTCTTGATGCATCCTAGGATGCTATTGGCCTTCATGGTCATGAGGGCACATTGCTGAGTTGCCCTCATGACCAACACATTGCGTTACTGAAGTCAGGGTAGATGACATCCACTGCTCTCCCCTCATCTAGCCAGCTGGTTATACACTCATAGAAGGCTATCAGGCTGGTCAAACAGGATTTCCCCTTGGTGAATCCATGTTGTCTCTCCCTGATAACCATCTTTTCCTTCATATGTTCAGTGATAACATTCAGGATGAGTTGTTCCATTTCCGCATACTCTCAGGGGACAAACCTAAATATTTTTTGAAACACTTCATTCCTTGTTCTAAATGTTTTCCTAGTTTTAGAAGCATAGCATGACTGTATCTTCATTTAAAAGACTTAATAAAGGGTGCCCTATCATGTGAGGTTTTATCTATGAACACAAATATTCTGAATATTAGATCTTCCATTACCACTTCATCTGGATGCTGTAAATCAGAAAGGATGAGTTTTTTTTTTCAGTAAGTATTTTATTGGTTTTGGATATTCATCCAAGACTTCTGCTATTACATGCAGTATATATTCTAAATCTTGTGCTTAGGTGTTGCTGTGCAGTGGGTGTGACTTAGCAATGGGTCATGGTTTTTGTTTTCTTGGTGGATTTAGGATGGGTATTTTAGAGATAGAGGGTTGTGGTTTTTTTTTTCTTTATATGTTTTGGTGTGGATTTTTTGTTTTGTTTGGTTTTTTTTTTTTTTTTTTTTTTTTATTTGTTTTTTTATTTGTTTATGTTAACGGGTTGATCATT
>WBNH01001422.1:37766-55823 GCA_013401255.1 Urocolius indicus
TTTTTTTTTTTTTTTTTTAAGATATTATTTGAGTCCTGCTTGAGCTGGCCTTACTTACTGGAGTTGTAAAGCATGGAGAAAATTAACCTGATGACTGTTCTGCCCTGGTACTTGTAAATCTTGACTTCTACAGATGATGTTTCTGTAACCACTGAGCAATGAGCCTTTTCTTTCTTTAACTCTTTGCTAGTCATCAGTACAGTTGCTTCTATGAAACGTGTGATTTGGATAACCAAAACCCTCTGCCATGGGAGGACAGAGAATGGCAAACAGGCAAAGATCATCTGTCCTTTTTGCCTCTTGCATTCTTTTTTTGCCACTTTAGACACCTATTGTTAGTGCTGCACTAAAGCACTGCCACACGCTAGTTGACAACTATAAAAATACAGCTGTCTAAACACAGGGGAACTGAAGTTGCTTTAACATGTTTTGCCAAGGGACTTCTCAAGTGGTAGAATATTTAACAGAAGAAGGATATGATAATGTTTGCAGTAGGACAATGAATATTTGCAACAGTAATACTGAGATTACTACTTTAGATAGTATCTCTAAGATCATTTCTGATTACAGGAAAAGTAAGCTGATCAGCGTTCATAAATCAATGTTATATTGCCTGCTAAATAAATGTTTTATACCCTACACAAAAAGAGGTTAGTAGTCACTAAGTTCTTTTCCTAGAATTAGAAATTTTCAAAGTATATCTATGGTTATGCATTTTGCATGCATGTTGAATAACATAAATTTAGGTTTAGTATTTATTTATAATACTCCTATCTATATAGCTTTAAGTATGTCTTCAAACAATATAATAGATACATATATGTATAATATTAACACCCTCTAGTGACAGTATGCTTAGGAACGTGTCTACATTAACTACTATAAACTATATAAATGATTATGTGTTGTGGATCTCTAATTTCAGGGTTACATTTCTTTCATAAAATTGGAAGGTTTGACTGCTCTAGCACTTCTAGTCTGATAAATACCCATTTCAGTAAATTTCTGAGCGGCTCCCGTGGTTTACAGTGTGCTGTGGAATTTGCATTCCTTGGACACTTATTAAATATATAGTAACAAGAAGTTTATTTTCCCACACCAAGTAAGTCTTTAGTGAAGTTCTGAACTAGAATACAGTTGATTTTTTATAATTAAAAGAGTCAACCTCAACTATTAATAATAATCATACTCTTTGTAATGGTATTATGCAAATGCTGGAAAAACAGGAGATTAGAAAAAACAATGCTTTGTTGACTAAAGATTGAACACTCAAATTCGCCATTCATGATGCTTCCCTTTCCCTGATTGATGGAAGTAGTGAACTAAATAGGCTATGGAGAAGGAATAAAGGACAGTATGGGATTTGCAGCAAGGATGGGTTAAAATTTTCTGGGAGGGAAAGCAAGAAAACCTGAAGTGACTTTGAGTTACATGGAGGATCCAAGCGGTCCAAAACATTTAGAAGTATGATCTGCTGTTCTTTTCTGTATAAGCAAAATATAGTTAAATTGTGAAGAGTTAAAATTCTAGATTGCTTTTCTAGAATGTAAATTAACATCCTACCATGCTTTCATCTTCCTGCCATTACTTCTCTAACTTGTTTTCTGCATATACTAAAATAATGAGACTTTTCTGTAAGCTTTCTTTGAGGCCTCTTAATCTGAAATAGATACAAAAACTATTTACTATCACAGTCCAGGGCAGGATTTCCTCATTTACAGGATCATAGGGTTGTTCATGTTGAAAGGTAGGGAATGCTGCAAAGTGCTTTATTTTGATATGATGTTGTTGTGTGTATGTATATGTATATATATACATATATATAAGAAAAAAAGAGAAAATAGTGGAAAAAAGAAAGCAATTAAATTCTATATATAACAAGAATCCCAAACTGGAAAGAAAACAGATGTCAGAGTTACAGTAATTAAAAAAGCAAGAAAGACAAACTTAATAGGTGACCTAATATCCNGATAGTGGATGTTAGTAGTTGCGGACGTGCTAATCAAAAGGGTTAGTAGTTATGGGGGAATTTCCGTTGCAGTTGAGTGGCTATTAGCCTTCAAAAACAATTATATCTCTTTTAGAATTACTTTAAAGTTAGTAAATACAGTATGATAATTCTGCTAGCTGAAGAAAAAAATTATCTGTGTAGTTTCCCCTATTGAATTTTAATATTGGGCTTCCTGTCCGTCAATAACCTCTTTATTTTTTTTTTTTTTTTTTTTTTTACTGAAAGTTATGTTACTCTCAGAGCAGCTCTGGTCTGCCTCTGCCCACTGCTGCTTTTTCAGTGACTGAGCAACAGGGTGCCCTTGGATATTTTGAGAAGGTAACTTCTGTTTCCCCTCTCTTCAGATGTCATTTTCATCCCCTGTAGAACCGTTTTTTTAGACCCTTATTCTCCCTGGTTTTCAAATGCTTTCCCTGTTTCCCATAGTCCAAAGAAAAATCACTTTTTAAATTTAGTGACATAAAATGCTTGGGTATTGACACAGTATATTTTTTTTTTTTAATTTGTTGTACTTCATAGTTTTAAGAAACACTCTTAAGTATATAGCACTTCAAGTGAGAATTCAAAAACCAAGGTAGATAGCTTTCATGTTCACTTTTCATTGCAGATTGTGAATACTTTATTAAATGGAAGCTTTATTCTTAAAGGTGATGGTCAGGAGCTGGGACCTATTTTAAAATAAGGCTTACACTACCTGCAAATGAAAAAGTTTTCTTTGTGAATTTGTTGCTTTGCTGTCTAGATTATTTTTTAAAATACTTCCTGGACTTCTGCACTCCTCCTCTGTATTACTTATCTCTAACTACCCTTCTTCCTGTTGTGATATGTTTTTCATTTACTATCTATTTAACTAAGAAATTCACAGTATTTGTCAACTTTAGTTTCCATCATGTAATGTGCAATAAAGCAGGCTAACGTCAATATGCTTCCAACGTACAGTGATTTTTCACTGTAGTAATAGCACTGAATCAGAACATAATTATATGGTTCATGAACAAATTTTAGAAAAATATTTTGAGGAATAGCATTGGGGAAGGTTTTTTGCAAGTTCTGGATGACAAAGGAAGCTCAAATTATTTTCTTGTATTAACAATAGTAGTGTCTTAACGGGACAGTTCAGGTGACATGATCTTAAGCTTCTGTTCTGATATATTGCCATTAATGTGAAAGACTACTTAGGTAATGGAACATTGCTTATTCTTCCAAATACATTTTTAAATCAGCCTATAATGCCCATACTTTAATACCCTGACCTTTTAATACTCTAACCTTAATAGCTATTTTTATTATATTTTTTTTATTTTCATACTTTTTTTTTAAAGATGAAATGTGTAAAAACAAACCAAAACCACTCAAACAATACAAAACACCAAAAAGCCCCCCCACAGAAAAGAAAACAAAAATCCAACAAAATACCTCCCAAACCAACAAAAAACCCCTGAAACACCAACCCCCTGTGATCCTTCCTGGCCAAAAAAACCCAAACAAAAACTCTCTGCTTCAATTTCTTTCACTAATAAATAAATAAATAAATCCCCTGCAGTGGAGGGGGTTGCTTGTGATGCTGGCTATGGCTTAACACCTTTTTACTTCAGTGAAACAAGTCCAGTGTATAGAGTTGTATTTTGTAATTGGTTTTCTGTATCTTGTGTAATTCATGTCACACCTACAGGTGCTGCTGTTTGTTCAAGCGGAAGAAAAGGAAAAGCTTTCAGCACCACAAATGACTAGAACCAACAACATGGGGAAGTGCTTATTTGTTCAGCTGCTGTCTTGTTTCAAAAAAACCCAACAGCCAGACCTCTGTAATAACCATGCATTTTCCAAGGACACCCTTAGAAACAGTGACACGCCTGTGTGCTTTGATTTGGTTCTCCTACATCTTTTGTTTCTTTAGTTCATCTGTTCTGAAAGCTTTAAGGTTTTGTCAAGTATGAGTGCTTCTTTGACCATCAACACATGGACCAATGAAATGGTACAAATGAACGGTATCGTCAGAAAAAAACTAAACTTAAAAAGTATTTCTCCTGTACTAGGAAGTACTAGCAGCGTTTTATATGAAGTCAGGTGTCATAAATCTGTTATTTGACTTCATATCAGAAGCAGTTTTCTTCAAAAACACAGAAGAAACACATGAATGTGCAACCATACAGAAAAATAATAAAAATTGACAATTTGTTTTCTTTTGACACCTACATTGATATTTTCTTCTTTTCTTCCAATATTACTGGTGATATCGTATCAGCATTAAACCCTATCTGTGAAACTGTGGTACAGTCACTGTCCAGTGATACCGAGGAGGCTGATTTAACAGTTGGCTGATGTCTGAATGCTGCCAATACTTGTGAACGAAAAGTATTTCCAGTAGCCTCTGGGTCTGAAAACCTGCTTTACTTACGCCTAAAACGGGATTGCAGAACAGTAGAAATGATGAGTGTTTGAACAGAGAGTACAGATGTTTATATAATTTAAGTTATGCTTCCAATGATGTTATTAAGAATTAAATACTTTCAAAAATGATCGACAGAGGAATCATAAAAGAATCATAAAAGAATAAATACTTGTGAATATGTTTTAAGTTTAAGAATGTTTAAGAATCAATTTTTAAAGCTAATATCACTAAGATAATTGATGATTGACAACATCTTTAACTTGAAAATATAAATACAGTGTTAAAGTCTGTTTGTAAATTATTTTGTGCTTTAATTTAGAACACAAATGCAGTGGAAGTGAGTTAGACTTCTTCCTTCACTGTGTATTAGCCCAAAGCAACCACAGTTTCCTGATATTTTATTATTTTTTTCACCTGGAGCTTTCTTACCACCACTATAGTAGGATGGCAAGGATATATGGGGTACTTCCCCACAGTCCAGCGAAGTTCTGTAAGCAAGGCAGCCCGTTTTATGTTTTTTTCTTTAGAGAAGGTATGTTTCGTTTAAAGCCATAATGACAGAGGTGTGCTTTTGTCATGTTTAGCTGCCAGTTACTGAAGGAGTGTGAAAAATGGAAGTGACTAGACTGATTAGCTGACCAAAGCTCAGATTATCTCCATTTTTTTATAATTCTTCTAGAGATAATTAGCTTTATTTTTGTATCCAGTCATACCATATTTATTTATTTTTAATCTGTGAGTGGTAGCATTTCAAATAAATGCATGCCTTTTAGTTCATTATTTGATTACAAAGATTTTAATTGTATTTTGTAATTTATTTTCTCCTTAACAGCCAAAAGTGTATTTTATTGTTTGGATTATGTGGTCATATGTACACTTTGATCTTTGCTGTTCATGATCTAAGATTTTGTTTTAAAAAACCTGATCTTGGCCTACAAAGAACATGCTGTGTAACAAGTTGTAAGTTTCACTCCAGCTGTTTGTTTTTGATTATCTCAAACTCATGAAATTACTTCTTTGTTTTTATTTGAACTGGAAAGGTAGGTTAACCAATCTCACATGAAAACAATTCCTTGTTTGTAATATTTGACCATATTTTTCACTTTCTAAGTTTTGTAGGTATGTGTGGAATATGTATTTCTCACACACTTGATTAGTTTTCTGCTCAGAGATTTTTGACCTGTACAATGTTTGTATGATCTGAACTCCATACACATAAGAGGAAAGTGTGTATATTATGGATTTGAAGTATTTCAATATATAAAAGCTATTTGGTTGCTTAAAATTACCAGTATCTATTTTTTTCAGCATTTTTTTTTTGTTACTGCTCTATTTTAATGCTGAAAAAGGTTTTCTTCTTACAAAGTGGTCAGTACTAATGCAGGTATGTTCAGGTTATGCCAATATGATTTGCATTTATCCTTTTCCTGTCAAAACTAATGAAGTCAACTTTGGCTTGATGTTTAAAATGGAAATATATCCCTGTTTATATGTAAGACAAAAAAATAAAGATTTTTTTTAAAACTTGCCTCTTCCCGCTTTTCTACATTTTCAGATGAAATAATGTAATCTGTTATTTTATGAATTGCAAAACAGTTTAAATCTTTTTGGATGATAAGGAATTTGAAAGCATATTGCTCAAAATGATACCTCACCATTGCACTTAACAGTTACATTTGCTTAGTTATCCAGTGTTACTGTTATATGCTTTAATACACCTAATAGTAACAATACAGTGAACAGATGTTTCTAACTGGGGAATCTACTTAGGGTCTCCATGGATTAGTCTTGTTACCTAGAATAAAAGCCATTACAGATACTGTAACATATGCAACAAATGTGTCTTTAATTTTGGCAGGTAGCTATCTAGAAAAGGAAGACTTACAGTTAGTTCTTCAGTCATAACCTTTTGTAAAATAGATGTGATTGTTCCCAGCTGCAGAGCATTTAATAAGATGTAAAAGAGAGCATATTTATTTAAAAAAAAAAAAAAAGTTAATAGGCAAAAAAAAGACTTTTGATTTGGGCTCCTAGCACTTCATAAGCAGATGTTTTCATTTGCTTGTGCCATTACATATCTACTGAATGATTAGAAGTAAAGATTTTTCCAAGTTCGTGGCTCTTTTATTAAAGCTAGTTTTCCTCAACTTCTTTTTCAGACTTGCAGTTTTTACAATTTTTAGTGCTTAAAAGTACACACTCCCCATGTATTTGTTTCATTAGCCTTTTGAGGGCTTCTAGTAGCTTTTTGAATTATACTTGAAACATGAAGGCTGCAGAATTAGTTATCAGAATTCAGCCACTGACATCATCTTTGATTGTCTTACCAAATGGTATATTTTCTGAGGATACTTTTCTCTAAGTTTTCAGGATGAATGCTAGTAACTGAGGTAGTATAGTTTTAAGGATATATTTTGTTTTCAGATAGTCAGTTTTTATTCTAAGATAAGCTGTTCTGTATCTTATTACCATGTCTGTTTGAACCTTATTCAAAATTCAGCTCTACTGAATATTTGTGAGGCTTCCTGTGGTGACACATACTGTAATATGGGGAATTTAAGATCACAGAATCACAGAATCTTAAGGGTTGGGAGGGACCTTGAAAGATCATCTAGTCCAACCCCCCTGAAGGAGCAGGATCACCTAGAGTAGGTCACACAGGAACTTGTCTAGGTGAGTTTTGAGTATCTCCAGAAAAAGAGACTCCAGAACCCATCTGAGCAGCTTGTTCCAGTGCTCTGTCACCCTCAAAAGGATATTTTCTTCTGTTTCTTTGGAACCTGTTGTGTTCCAGCTTGTACCTGTTGCCCTCTGCCCAATCATTGGACATCATTGAGAACCGCGTGGCTCCGTCCTCCTGACATCCGCCCTTAACATATTTGTAAACATTAATGAGGTCACCCCTCAGTGTCCTCCAAGCTAAACAGCCCCAGCTCCCTCAGCCTTTCATAATAAGGGAGATGCTCTACTTCCTCCATCATCTTCGTGGCCCTGCACTGAACTCTCTCCAGCAGTTCCCTGTCCTTCTTGAACTGAGGGGCCTAGACCACTCCAGATGTGGTCTCATTGAGGGCAGAGTAGAAAAGCAGGAGAATTTCTCTCTGGATCTACTCACCACAGCCCTTCTAATACACCCCAGGATGCCACTGATGTTCTTGACCATGAGGGCACATTGCTGGCTCATGCACATCCTGCTTCCCACCAGAATCCCTAGGCCCCTTTCCCCTCTACGACTCTAACAGTTAATTCCCCAGCCTGTATTTATGTCTTCATACAACTTGTCTTGGAAATATCATTCTATTTTACTGAATCTAAAGTTGTTTAAAAAACTGCAAAACCCCCAACAAAACACGCCCACCAACTTCATTGACTACTTTGAGATGCAAATTATTTTTCAGACTACACTTGTTTTTCTTGTATACTGAAGAACACTGGAGTGTTTAGTTAGTCCTGCATGTTTAGCTAAACCTTATGTTTTGAAATGGACAATCACAAATACAGAGCACCAAGAGACTGCTGTTTAAAGATTTGACTGGTTAGGCTACTGACAAGGGTGTGGCAGAGACTAGTATTAAAGTGTTTTAGCACTTCAGATCTCTAACTCACTGCTATGAGCTTTTCAATTGCTTGGAACAAGGCCTGTGGTGATAAATACTGACGATTTCGTGAAAACTTCGTGAACACAGGGAATGATAAGTAAGCAAGGATCCAGCAAGTCATGATTGTTGCACCTGACCATTTTTGGGTGTTGATCGCTAAATTGCCTTTAGCTTCCTTCTGAAATAGCTTGAGAATTTCAGTATTGATTGAGGTTTTGTAAATACTAGACTGTGCACTGTTTTTTATTCCAGACTTTGGAAAATCATGGTAAGTTCATGACATTAACTGAAAATATAGTGATCAAGATACAGGTCGATGTTGCCTTATAAATGGAGAGACAAGTCTTCGAGATCTTTCGAGTGTTCAAGAACAGTGAATAGTGTTGCAATGAATGGCTGGAAACTCTTCAGAAGAGAATAGTCAAGGAAGGGAAACATGGAAGGGTAGCCTTGTGTGTTAGGGGATGTTTTGATTGTTTCATGGTGGTGATTAAAGTGTCAAGTGTTTATGAGTGAGAATCAGGGGCAGATATCGTGGTTGGGAGTCTGTTTAGACCACCCAAGCAGGATGAAGAAGCAGATAAAATATTGTATAAGCAGCTATCTAGCCCTTGTTCTCTTGGGGGACCTTCAGCTTACTCAGTATCTGCTGGAAGTACAATACAGCAGAAAGGAAACAGTCTGGGATGCTCCTGAAGCATGTGAAAGGTAGCTTGCTGACACAACTGATGAGGGAGCCAACTAGTCAAGGCTGGACTTGTTGCTTATGAACAGCAAAAGGCTTGTGGGTGATGTGGTGGTTGGCGGCCATCTCAAGATGGTGTCTGTGCAATGGAGACAAGAGGGAGCCCCAACAAAAACCAGCCTGGCCCCATCTTTGCGGATTGGTACAAGGTGGCAAGTGGCAAAGGGTCTACCCTGCCCTCTAAGGTCAGCTGTTCTTTCCAAGGACTGATGTATTAAGGACATCTTATCTGCATAGCAGAAGAATTAATAGTCATAATGTGTGTCAGTTCCTGTCCTATACTGCTGTTATACTTTAGAAATGAATGCATCAAACACTTTTGATTTGGGATTGAACCCAGATTTTGAAATTAAAACACATTTGTACAGACGACCACATTTGTTTTTTGCTGCTTCCAAGGTAAGAACCTTGCACCAAGCTTGACTGTCACTTTTGTATAAAACTTGCTGAGTTAACTATACAGTGTATTATAAGGGAGTGTTAGAGGAAAGATTAGGAGGCGGTAGGTTAAAAGCCTACTAGACTTCGAGATATTTAAAGTAAGAAAAAAACAGTCCTTATTTATGTAGTTTTCAAAACCCACTTTATATTTTCTTGTGTTTGTTTGATCGGGAAAATTAAGAAAATTCAGTACCATATTTTCAGTAGTATTAGAGGCCAGCCGTCTTAGAGTGATTCCCATTGATGGGTAATTTTGTGTTCTGGTGAAGTTAATTTTATTCAGTCTTTTGGCTGCAAAGTTTATCATTGTGATATTCCTATCGTAAATGAGCCTGGATGAGTTATTGGCACACTGAACAAATGAAATCCATGTAGGTGTAACAGTTGATGTGGAAATTGTCATACACAATGGTGTTTTTTATTATTGGAGGTATTTCACAATGGTTCTTGATTTCAAGGTGGAATTGCTGTCTAGCAAGTTCTACATGCAAATGAAAATATATAGAATTCAATGCTCTGCATTCTTCCACAGTCAATTCATTCTGGACGGACATATTCTAGAGGAGAGTTATTACACTAATGCCTGTGTTGAACATGGTCCATGAAACAGAATTGAACATTGCCAAGAAGCTTGTCAGTAGCAGCCAAACTGTTTTGTCATGTATCTTGTTTCTCTAGTCCTGTGTAGTAGCACACTGTAGTAATTCTATAGCACTTCCTCTCGATATTGGGGGCCACAAAAAAACATATGAAACAGTGATTATTCTCATAAATTATATGCCTATCTTTAAGAAATGGAATAGAGGACTGTCATGGGTTTGTGTCGGGCTGTTTTTGGTAACAGGGAAGGGACTGTAAAGATGGCTTTTGTTAAGAAGTTGCTTGAAACTTTCCCCAACTCTTAATTCAGACCCACTTCTGGGGCTGAGCCAGTTGGGCCTTGCCACAAGCACTTTTTAAGAAGAAACAGCTTGAAGAGAAAAGTTCTTCCTTCTTTTCTAGGTTGGTGGAAGGAGTTGGAGAGAGAAGCCATCCTGTGGACCCCAGGGTCAGTGAGGGAAGAGAGCAGGAGCTGTTATGGAGCAGAGACTCCCCTGCATCCCATAGGGAAATGGCAACTGTCCCCCTGCACCCTATGGAGAGGAGTGGTGAAGCTGAGATTTGTTGGCAGTTCATAGAGGACCCCCTACCAGGGGTACTGACTGTGTCCAGTGAAAGCTATGAATGTGTGGGATGATGGCGTTGCAGCACAAGGTGCCCAGAATGCTGCTGCCCCAGAGGAGTCCCATGCTGGAGGAGTTTGTGAGCAGAAGCTGCAGCTCTCAGGAAGGACTCAGGCCAGAGAGGTTCATTAAGGATGGTATCCCATGGAAAGGACCCTGTGTTGGAGGAGGGGAGGAATGTGAGGAGTTCTCTGAGAAGAAAAAGCGACAGACCCCATCTGTGAGGGACTGACCATATCCCCCGTTCTCTACCTTCCTGAACCGCTGAGTGAAATGAGATAGAGCTATGGGGAGCTGGGAGCTGAGCCCAGAAAGAAGACAGGGAAGAAGTAGTGGGAGAAGGAAATCTTGAAGTGCTGGTTGCATGTTTTTCATTGTCCTGCTCTCATTTTGCTTTCTGTCAGTTCTGTTTTTGTAGCTAGTAGAATAAACTCTTCTTACTTTCCTCTCTCAGTTGAGTAGTCAAGTCTACGTTGCCTGGAACTGTAAGAGCCCTCTCTGCCCTTGTCTTGGTCCAAGGTCTTTGGTTATCTTTTTTTTCTATCTTACTGGAGCCTCTCCCATGCTAAAAAGGTGGATGTGTGTGGGGAGGGTGAGCAAGAGGCTGTGTGGTACTTCATTGCCAGCTGGACCAGAACCATGACAGGAACAAAAGCAATTTTGGCAAAGAGTCTATTATAGGTGATTTATAACAAGGAAATTAAAATATATGCCACAATGGAAAACCATGAAAAAATATGTGTTCTTTTATGTGAAGCTGGTATGACCTTCATGGTCTGAAATTGCAGGAAATATTGTTTCTACAGTAACTATACTGCACTTTTAGAGCAATGGTTGTTAAGCAGAAAGCTTAGTATGAACAGATAAAAATTGTCAGGTCACATTTCAGTGGGAGTTCATGTTAAGCAGTAATATAAATGTAAGAGCTTACAATGAAATGAAATTCAGAATATAAAGGTCAAACTTCCATATACGAGTCTCTTAAGGAAAGCTGTTGGACTGAAAAGATTACTGTTTTGTTTTAATAGAGGGTAACAGTACAACAAAACTAGAATATTTCTGCTAGATGAAACATGATATAAATTTGGTCTCAATTCAGCAGAAAAACTGTATCTGCTTCCATGTGAATCTTACTGTGCAACAAAAGCTATCTTTCTTTTTAAACCTGAATGGCGCTCTTAGATCAAAATAAAGTAAAAGCATAAGTGAATAGCCAGCTATTGTAATTTTTAACTTCAAGATATTTGTACTCTGAACTTTATGGTTGCTGAAGTATTTTAGTGATTTCAATTCAAATGCACCTTGTCAGTGTAAGAAACAGTTTATTGTCACCGATACTGTGCTTGCACCTTAACCTTCAGCAGGGCCAAATTTGCCCTTTTCAAGCAATTGCTAGGGGACATCCTATGAGACCGGGTACTAGAAGGTGCATGGCTCATGGTAGTTGGTCTATATTCAAGGATCAGTTTTTGCAAGCTCACTATCAGAGCATCCCAACGGGTAGGAAATCAAGAAAGAGAGCCAGGAGACCTGCATGATTAAATAGGGAACTGATAGGCAAACTCAAGTGGAAGAAGAGAGTCTATAGATAATGGAAGGAAGGCATGACCACTTGGGATAAATGTAAGACTGTCCTCAGAGGATGTAGGGAGGCAACCAGGAAAGCTAAAGCCTTGTTGGAGTTGTATCTTTCAAGAGAGGTCAAGGACAAGAAGAGGCAAATACATTGCAGATAAAACTAGCACTGGAGGCAATATAGGCCTCCTGTTGAAAGAGGCAGATGCCCTGGTGACAGAGGATACAGAGAAGGCAGAGATACTGAATGCCCTCTTTGCCTCTGTCTGTACTGCTGGAGACTGTCCACAGGAGCTCTAGACTTCAGAGGAAGTCAGGTGAAAGGAGGAGTTTGGTTGATGAGGACTGGGTTAAGGATCAATTAAGCAATCTGAATGTACATCAATCCATGGGCCCCGATGGGATGCACCTGCGGGTGCTGAGAGAGCTGGCAGAAGTCATTGCTAAACCACTCTCCATCATCTTCAATAAGTCTTGGAGAACAGGAGAGGTGCCTGAGAACTGGAGGAAAGTAAATGTCACTCCAGTCTTGAAAAAAGGCAGGAAGGAGCCAGGTAGTGGCTGGAGCCAGGTAGTGGCTGACCACTACGGAGTGGTCAGCTTCAGCTCCATCCCTGGAAAGCTGGTGGAACAACTTATCCTGGGTGCTATCTCCAGGCATTTAAAGGACAACAGAATCATTAGGAGCAGTCAATATGATTTTATCAAAAGGAAATCATGTTTGACCAACCTGATAGACTTTGATGAAGATGTAACCAGCTGGATAGATGGTGCATGTGGTTTATCTTGGTTTCAGTAAAGCATTTGACACCATCTTCTGCAGCATACTCAGCAAAACTGAGAAAGTGTGGGCTGGAAGATCAGGTGGTGAGGTGGATTGTGAACTAGTTGAAGGAAAGAAGACGGAGAGTTGTGATCAATGGAGCAGGGAATAGTTGGAGGCCTGTATCTAGTGGAGACCCTCAGGGGTCAGTGCTGGGACTGGTACTGTTCGACATATTCATTAATAATCTTGATGAGGGAACAGAGGGCACTGTCAGCAAGTTTGCTGATGATACTAAACTAGAGTGAGTGGCTGAGACACCAGAAGTCTGTGCTGCCGTTCAACCAGACCTGGGCAGGGTGGAGAGTTGGCTAGAGAAAAATCTCATCAAATTCAACAAGGGCAAGTGTAGAGTCTTGCATCTGGGAAAGAATAACCCCATGTACCAGTACAGGTTGGGGAATGAACTCTTAGAGAGTAGTGTAGTGGAAGGGGACCTGGGGGTCTTGGTAGACAGCAGGATGAGCATGAGCCAGCAATGTGCCCTCATGGTGAAGAAGGCCAATGGCATCCTGGGGTGTATTAGACGGGGGGTGGGTGGTAGGTTGAGAGAGGTTCTCCTCCCTCTCTTCTCTGCCCGTGTGAGACCACATCTGGAATATTGTGTCCAGTTCTGGACCCCTCAGTTCAAGAAGGACAGGGAGAGAGCTGGAGAGAGTTTAGCGAAGGGTCACCAAGATGATGAAGGGAGGGGAGCATCTCCCTTCTGATGAAAGGCTAAGGGAACTGGGGCTCTTTAGCTTGGAGAAGACTAAGGGGTGATGTCACTAATGTTTACAACTATGTAATGTAAAAGGCAGGTGTCAGGTGGATGGAGCCAGGCTGTTCTCAGTAATGTCCAATGATAGGACATGGGGCAACGGCTACAAGCTGGAACATAAGAGGTTCCAAGGAAACGGAAGAAAAAAATTTTCCACTGTGAGGGTGACAGAGCACTGGAACAGGCTGCCCAGATGAGTTGTGAAGTCTCCTTCTCTGGAGACATTCAAAACCCACCTGCATGAGTTCCTGTGCGACCTACTGTAAGTGGTTCTGCTCTACCAAGGGGGTTGGACCAAATGATCTTTAGAGGTCCTTTCCTATCCTTAACATTCTGTGATTCAGCAAGTGCACTAATGTAAGAGCAGTTCAGCAGTAAGCTATCATAACCTATGAATGAAGGTACAGAACTAAAAGAATAAAATGAGTGTGCATGGAAATTCTGCAGATTACTTCCAGTTTGCTTTTCATGTGAAGATACAAGCTTGTCTGACTCAAGTGCTGTGAAGCTTTTAATCAAGTATATATGAACTAGAGATGACCTATCAGAAACCACAAGCATTCTTAGCACGGAGAAGTGATTACAGGGACATTTCTATGAATTTTTGTGACTTTTTTTTTTTTCAAATGCAGGTTTTTTTTTTTTGCAAATAAGTATAATGCAAATTAATGGTGAAAACAGGTAAGATTTTGAAAGTCTTACTACAAGAGCAGCCATGTTTCTGCAGACTGAATTTATGTTTGGCAGAGTAGCCTATAATGATCAGTGGTCACTATCAGACACCTAAGAAAGAATATGAGAAAGTGAAAGTTTATATTAATACTTTCTGCAGAAGTCAGCTCTCCACAGTTCAGGAACTTTCTCAGTGATGAGCAGTATTTTTTAGTTTAATAACCTCAGTGCATTTTTTTTTTCCCTATTAAGTTGCCTGATGGCTTTTCTGAACTTTTACATGTATCCAGAACGTCGTTGACACTAACTTTCTTGTTCTACACCAGGTAAACTGTTGTGTATTTCTTTTAGATGCTAGATGTTTGGAAATTCTTACTGTTAACCTTCACAGAGTAGTTCAGTAGAGCTTACCCAAAACCTAGTATTACTTTTTAAGCTTCTTAACGTGACCTTTAGCCCTACTGTATGAAAGACCTCATAATTCTGTGCAATAATTTTAGAACTTCAGAGGCGGATACTTTGATCCTGAAATGCTATCACTTGAACAAGATAGTATTGTTCCCTTTAAAACATCTGCTTTTCACAGGTTTGGCTCCTGTATAGTAATGTTGAAAGCTCTAAGGTCACTAGCATATGGATACTGCTAGAATTTTAGAAACATGCCTTGGACTGCCACTGAACAACTTTTGCAATGACCGGTTCTAGTGCTAGAGTCTGATTTCACAGACTGGCAATGTTTTGTAGCTTTCAATAAATTATAAAGGTGTCAGTTTCAACTAATAAATGACAATTTGTACCCTCTTCACTTGTCTTCTAATTCTATATATCTCTGTCTAAAAGTTCTTGAAGCAGAAACAAAATGTCAGTATGATACCAGTTGTGATCTTGTAGCACATGAAAGGAGCCATACTAATCCTGCAGCATATGTACCACCTTTGAGGAGAATTTGATTTTCTATGTAGTGTGCATTTCCTATTTCACCACAAGTGTCTTCAATAGAACTTCTTATTTTGGATTTTTTTTTTTTTAATGTGAATTCTTGGTTTAAGTCTCAAGAAAGCTTTTTTTCCCCCCCCCAACATATTTGTTTTTCTGACAGGTATATCCCCAAATTCCTTTTAAATAGCAGTGTAAATTTATGCTGTAGTTAAAGTGCTATTAACCACCATTATGTGTGTTTGTAACTGATTCTAGTTCTAATGTACTCATTTTGTCTATGTTCATGATGCTGTTTTCTGTTAGGCTTCCACTACTCTTTCAGTACTCACTTCAGTCTGTGTATTCATTGACACAAAGACTTGTCTTTACTTGCAATGTGAAGTACTGTCAAAATACTGTAGAAATACTGCTTTCTGACAATATATGTACAAACAGTGATAAAAGAATACAAATTTCTAGTCCACTAACCTAACATCATAACTTACAGTTTACAGTTCACTGCAACGAAAGCAAAATTCTGGAATCATAATAGCTGGATTCAGTAATCCCAGTCTTCTGTCATATCAGCAATTGTTTTGTTGAAGTTTCTGGTTGTGAATCTCTGAAGAGTATCTAATAATACTGTAACTTCATAAGGATTGTAGTAGTTGCTTGCTTACTACATATTTGCCATCCACTATTCATAGAAAATGCTTGTAACGTTATGGCTTGAGATGGTTAAAAGTTGCAAAATAATTGATTTAGATCACCTTTTCTTCAAGAGGAAGCTACCTTGCAAGCTGTCTGTGCAGAAATGAGACATGGAGGAAAAAGCTGTGATCTGACTGTTCAATGGGCAAAGCAAGTAAACAAAAATATCTCTTTCCTCAAATAATTTTTCTTCCAAAAAACAGCTGTTTTCTTTCCCGTATCCGTATATTTCTCATTTGACAAAAGTTGCAAACATGTTTTTACACATACTTCAGACTAAAAATGTTTATTTTGTGTGTTTGGGGTGGGATTTTTTTTTTTTTAAATTTTGGGTTTTTTTTTTTTTTTTTGTTTTGTTTGGTTTTTTTTTTCAGTCTATGGAGAGCCTTGTCACCTGTTTCAGACAAATTCAGAAGGCTTCTGTATTTTGGATATCCTGTTCTACCGAGCTCACAAGAATATTGTGGATATAGCCTTGCCAGTCAATTTGATCACATGATGAGCATTGAGGGTGCTTCTCTCTTACAACTGAAATTTATGGAATGCCTTAAATTATGTGCACAATACAAGTTCAGTGTACTTGCCTTTTTTGGTGGGGTGGAGGGGCACCTCGTATTTGTGAGCAAGCCTGTTTCAGAAAGTGACAAGAGACTCTTCATAGTGCAACAGGATAAAATGTACTTACCAATATTTTGAGTAATTTAGACTGTATCGATGTAGATTATAGTCCAAGATACACTGAAGCAATCAATAACCTCTTCTGGTCTGTTTAGACCTTAAGGTGCAGCTTGTTTGGTTTAAATTGTCATTGAGTGTTTCCTGCTTTTTGTTACACACCTGACAGAGTTAGATACGCTAATGGACCTAGTTTCAGGTTCCCAGCGGAGGCGACAGAGCTTGAGCAACAGTATCTGCCTACTGGAACTGCATCTTGGACCACGGGATCCACAGGACAGACGAGCGAAAGAGTCTTTCATCCTTTCTCTTGCTCGCTGGGAATTAGATAACGTGCCAGGAGGTCTGAGATAGACACTGAGGCGTGGTGCAACTTCCAGGTTTGGCACTTGATGGCAGTATTTACTACGCTTTTGAATCGAGCTTTGTCATTCTAAGGCCATACTGATCTCTTGTTCAGCCTCGTTAAACATCAGTCGTGTAGAAAGATTGATAGCAATGCAAATGTATTTATAACCGCTAGAGATAGTCACCTTTCACCCCAATTAGCCTTTGAATTGATTTAGTGAGAAAAACATCTATTATGGAATAAAAGTCTTAGAGATGAGTGTTGCATTATTTCACTACATTTGAAACAGCTGTAGGTAAAGGAGCCTTACAGACATCAATATGTTTTAATATAATAAAGTGCCTTTAAGTTAAATCAGAAGCAATTTACAAGTTGAAGGTTTGTTTGCAGAGTAAAATGTAACTACAGGTATGTTGGGCTATTCTGGGTCTCTGAAGCTAGCTTTAAAATTTTTATTCTTATTTTTCTATTTTTAAAAGAGATTAGTTCAGAAGAAATTGTTTATGTGAAAATCATTGACTAGAAAAATGTGCTCTTTTTGCCAGCTAACAGAAATCAACCATGTTTTGAAGCTGTCTGATTTTTGTCAATTTTCCCTTCTTCTCAAACACAGTTTGCCAAAAAGAGCCTGAAGTGAGAGGAGTGGTAATGGTTCTCACTGTGGAGTGCTAGTCGTAGGTATGTTGAAATGACTGACTAGTGGTGCTAGGAAAAGATCCAACAAAGAAAAGAGTTCTCTAGTTGACATGAAGCAAAAATGAATTATTACATAGGAATTGCATGCTTTAATGTTTCTAATTTAAAGACCTATTTTAGATCACATTTAGTTTCCATTACAGGTGAGAAATGCTACTTCTTTGGAAAGCAAGATTNTTCAAGAGGAAGCTACCTTGCAAGCTGTCTGTGCAGAAATGAGACATGGAGGAAAAAGCTGTGATCTGACTGTTCAATGGGCAAAGCAAGTAAACAAAAATATCTCTTTCCTCAAATAATTTTTCTTCCAAAAAACAGCTGTTTTCTTTCCCGTATCCGTATATTTCTCATTTGACAAAAGTTGCAAACATGTTTTTACACATACTTCAGACTAAAAATGTTTATTTTGTGTGTTTGGGGTGGGATTTTTTTTTTTTTAAATTTTGGGTTTTTTTTTTTTTTTTTGTTTT
>WBNH01001422.1:56365-72017 GCA_013401255.1 Urocolius indicus
AGCCTCGTTAAACATCAGTCGTGTAGAAAGATTGATAGCAATGCAAATGTATTTATAACCGCTAGAGATAGTCACCTTTCACCCCAATTAGCCTTTGAATTGATTTAGTGAGAAAAACATCTATTATGGAATAAAAGTCTTAGAGATGAGTGTTGCATTATTTCACTACATTTGAAACAGCTGTAGGTAAAGGAGCCTTACAGACATCAATATGTTTTAATATAATAAAGTGCCTTTAAGTTAAATCAGAAGCAATTTACAAGTTGAAGGTTTGTTTGCAGAGTAAAATGTAACTACAGGTATGTTGGGCTATTCTGGGTCTCTGAAGCTAGCTTTAAAATTTTTATTCTTATTTTTCTATTTTTAAAAGAGATTAGTTCAGAAGAAATTGTTTATGTGAAAATCATTGACTAGAAAAATGTGCTCTTTTTGCCAGCTAACAGAAATCAACCATGTTTTGAAGCTGTCTGATTTTTGTCAATTTTCCCTTCTTCTCAAACACAGTTTGCCAAAAAGAGCCTGAAGTGAGAGGAGTGGTAATGGTTCTCACTGTGGAGTGCTAGTCGTAGGTATGTTGAAATGACTGACTAGTGGTGCTAGGAAAAGATCCAACAAAGAAAAGAGTTCTCTAGTTGACATGAAGCAAAAATGAATTATTACATAGGAATTGCATGCTTTAATGTTTCTAATTTAAAGACCTATTTTAGATCACATTTAGTTTCCATTACAGGTGAGAAATGCTACTTCTTTGGAAAGCAAGATTTCCCTAACATTTTATAATATAGTACTGCTTTTGCTGCTTTGCAGCTATGATGTAAATTAGCTTTCCTGCTAAGGAGTAGAATGTGAACAAACAGCTTTTGAAAGCAGAACTGGAGCTGAAGCTGGGTGGTTCTCTGTTAAGGTTCCACCCCTTCCCGCCTCCCTTTCTAGTCTAAAATCTGTGCAACTCTTTGCTTGTTATTTATGTATTCAGTTGTGTTTATATAAAGGATGAAGCTTAATGAAGTCTGTTGGACACAGTAGGATACACCACTGTGAGATCAGATGTGGCCCTGTGCTGTGTGAGAGCAAGACCTTTGAGCTGTGAGTGTTCTTACTCTCTTCATTGTTCCTCAATCCACCGTTATTTCATATATAGCTTATATGGTTAGCACCATTTAACCATAAGAGGTAATTTCAAAATATACTTCTATCCATAGTTTCAGAGAAAAGTTATTAGTTATTATGATTGTTATGAAAATAGAAAAATATTTTACACAATTCGATGTGCTGGTTTTGAGTGCTAAAACCACAAAGATCACTTTCCACTTTCCATTCCCTATAGCAGCTATTGTGGCAATTTCAAAGCCTAGTCTAAATTTACTTCAATTTCTAAAGAACACCTGTTTCCAGATAGTAAAAATTTTTTTTAAAAAGCCAAACAAAACCACTTTTCTTGATATGAGTTGTAACTCTATTTTAGATATTTGTAATTTTAGTTTGCTTTCCAACTTTTGATCATGAACGTGGGAAAAAAGATAAACGATAAAATCAGAAAGGAACAAATTAGAGATATTTGCAAAGTATTTCTTTGAAAGCACAACATGACTGCAGAGTTTCCTAAATTCAGGATTGCCCTATAAAAGTTCAGGGAAAAACGATTGAGTAACTCTAGTTTCTTTTGTAACCGTGTTTTTGGTATCTGTGGTGCACAGGAAATACAACGATATCCCATTTAGTCATTGTGAAGCATGCTTGACAATCAAAAATCACCTGGAAGCAAAATTTCCTGAGGGTAACTTAGATCTGATGGATTTTGTCTTTATGTGTGCATATGTAAATGTGAGATACACAAGTTTTAACATAAATAACATACATGCAAACTATGCTGGGTTTTAAAATATATATTGTACATTCTGCAAAATCTTTGCTCCTGTGTATCTTCAATTCTACAGAAAAAAAGTTTGATAAAAATAGTATCCAGGGAGCTAAAATTTGGATTGATTTTTAATTTACACAGAAGGTATTACAAGTATATATCAGTGTCAATTAAAGCAGTTCCATTGCTTACAACATATAGGAAATCAAATTCCATAATTACGTTTGCCGAGTGGATGGTAAGCACTACTTCTAAGGTTCAAAGGTCACTGACAATTAGCATAAGATTTAAAATTAAATTACGTTAGATATTGTTCGCTTCCGTTACTTTGAAAATTTGACAGGAGAATAGAAATGTTAAATGTAAATAATATATCCTGGATGAAACCCTAAGTTTTCCTTTTCCTTAAGATTTGCATTTTCAGATGTTTAATTTTATACTCGGTTCATAGGAAATGGGGTGTGTTGTGCCTAGATAACCAGAAAGAGATTATTTACCATATAGACAAGGCGTTATGCAATATTTGTACTAGCTTGTGAACACAACAGTGCAGATAAGATTAATAAAAAGGCAAAGATAATAAACAGGCACTGGTTAAACCTTTTCACAGGATAGCAACAACAACAAATCAGCTCTATCTATAACTATAGGATTGTATTTATATTTGTTAGGTTTTATCTCATTTTTCTGTTTATCTGATATGTCTGATTTTTTTCTCTATGTGTTTTAATTCTTGTGGATATTTTTCCAAGGAAGGAAATACTAGATTGTTTTAAGTCCTTTCTGCAAGGACATAAATTTATAGCAGGTGTTCTGGTAGTAGAGAGCAGATTCAAAGAAGAGATGCTATTTCTGTTTTCCTGTGGATACAATTGGAACGGTTACGGAATGGTTTCCACGGCAATTTAATGATACGAAGGCAGAAGCATGTCAATGCGGAACCTATCCTGATTGAATTTTGTCTTGTGTCCTGATTGGCAATCTCAGATGTGCTAAGAAGATCTGCACAGCCAGCTGAATATGGGAACTATGACCTCTACATAGCTGTATAAAAGAAGTGGAATAGACCTGGGCCTTTTGTTGGAAGGCATTGCTAATGCTTCTTTAAAAGAGGGCAAGCTGTCAGCTATTGTGAGAGATATGATGACTCAGTCTCTCATCCTCTGTGAAACTGTTGCTTGATGCTAATGTCTTCTTTAATTGTTGTCTGGTTTCTGAGAGATTGGAAGATATAAATGTGTCTGGATAAAATATGTGGTAAAAATAAGCACGAGTTAGTAGAGACATGATTTCTGTGGGGAAAGTAAATGCGTTTGATGCAATGGTGAAGCACAATCTCAAAAACACCATGAAGTTGCAGACTGATTATGTCTATATCTATATCTATATCAGTTTGCTGTAGCTTCAGGACTGTAGTCGAAAAATGACAAAGATTTATTAGAAAATCAAAGACTGTGTTGACTCTAGGTGATTATTAAAAAATGACAAAAATAGCATTGGAAGCTTGTATCTATACTGATTGCTAGACAGTACATAACTGTTACGGCAGATAAGGGGGAACAATATGAATGAATTGAAATTAATTGCTAAAGCAAATGACTTTTAACATTAGGTTAAATGTGTATGTGCCCAACAGACAGTTTCACAAAACAGTAATGCTTTCAAAGTTGCACAGTACTTGCACTTTATAAAAGAAAAGATCATTAAAGATTTTCTTGTTTTTTTCCTACTTGTTAGAAGATGTAGGAAAATATAGATATTAAACCTCCAGCATCAGAGGGAGAACAAGGTTACAGATGATCAAACAGTATCAGGAGATTGGACTTTAGCAGAACGATACATAGGAGCTTTAAAAGTTTAGAAAACAAAGAAGATTGAATCAGAGATAGACTTTTTCTTTAAATGGTAGTCACTGTATACCTTTTTAGTAGAGAGTCATTTTGCTCCTAAAAGCTTTGGCTGCCATGTAACTCCCTTAGAATATTGTGGTTTAGATAGTATTAATTAATCAGTATCGTCTTGGTGCCAGGAGGTTGAGGCATTCCTTTTTTCTATGGTATCTAGCAACAGGACAAGGGGTAATGGCATGAAGCTGGTACACAAAAAGTTCCACTTAAATATAAGAAAAAATTATTTCACTGTGAGGATGAGGGAGCCCTAGCACAGGCTGCCCAGAGAGGTTGTGGAGTGTCCTTCCTTGGAGGTCTTCAAGACCCGTCTGGACATGTGCCTATGCGACCTGATCTTGGTGCACCTACTTCTACAGAGCGGGTTGGACTAGATGATCTCTAAAGGTCTCTTCCAACCCTGCCATTCTATGATTCTATATCTCTTGAGAAATATGCAGTTCTCTCTTGCTCTCTCACCCTTCTTAACTTTAGTGACTGTCACGGTTTTCTTCTATTATACTAAAAAGCTTTCACCTTTATAAGCTCTATAACCAACTTCTTCAATGACCAAAGATAGGAGCTAGTCTGAAAGTGGAAGAATATCTTAAAAACATATTAACTCCTAATTTTTCTTATCTGAAAATGCCAATATATACTTCTCAGTAAGAGTAGCGAATGTTTTTCCTGTACAGACAGTTCTAAGAAATTTGGTGAAATTTATGGGTATCATTGGTCTTTACAAAACCAAATATAAGATAAAGCATTTTTACAAAATTGTATTTTTATAGCAAAAGTAGTATATACCTTCTTGATCTTTTTCAGTGAAATGGTTTTTAGGACTAAAGAAAAATAAAACTCGTAGATATGATTTTACTAGCCACCACTTATAAGAGTGGTTTGGATTTCTAGAAATAGTTTCACTGTTTGTACTGAAAAGCATTGGAGAAATAATACTGAGGATTTAAGACCTTTGATTGCACCTGTATTTATTTTTGAGAAGAACTGTATAAAGTTACTCTGTCTCATATGAAGGAACTAAACAAATTCAATCTCCATAATAACTACTAATTTTGTTTTAAGTAAAGAAATATACAGATTTTTTTTAAAATATATTTGCTAAAAAGGCAGGAATGAGATAACTTTTTTCCAATCTATTTTTTTCTGCTGCAGTCATGATAGGGTTGTAATGCATTACAAGGATTTTTGTTTACTCCTAGTCAACTCCCGATTTTACTCTTTCAGTTTATGTGACTCTTTACTGTACAAGTTTAAAACTGGTGAATAGCTTGCCAGATCTTCAAGATCTCATGGAAATACCTCTGAAAGAAAAAAATGAAGAACCTAAATACAACTGTTCTGCATTGTGTTTTCAAATCTGGTTTAGGTTAAGAATAGTTACTATCTGATGTACTTCAGTGTCATTAGTGCTTTGAAACTGCTTTATAATTGACAGGGATTCACATGACATAAGCCATTATCAGGACTGTCACATTTGTTGGTGTTCTTGGAAGACACAATGCTTAAGATCAATATAGTGATTAAACAAGGTTAAAATGAATGATGAGGATTTAGAGGATAAATTAGATGTCAGATTGAATGGGAAGATGATGCCACCCCAAAGTTAGCTATTTTGAGAATAATATCACCCAGAAGCGGGAGACTCTGAAAGAAAATTCCAATATCAGAACCACTTCTGATTATTATTGTGTCTTATGGATAAGAAAAGAACTTCTCAAGTAATAAGAATTGCAGTACTAATTCATGCAATAGCAGAAATTACATGGATTTAGGTGAAACACGGACAGCTGATCCACAGTTGTATGTGTTCTAGGCTTGTAGCCCTTGTATTTTGATTTTTCATACATTTTAGGTTGTGTATAATCTGAAATGTATCAGACCATGTAATAAAATTGGTATCAGGAACTACATCTGTTCACCTTTACAGACAGAGGAAGCAACCTTGGGATTTACATCTTCTTTCTATTGCACAAAGTCACAGATAAACATCACGAAATATAAATAGCGCACAGTATGACAATACTATGATGTTATGTGATTAGGTAGCCATGCAGATAAACATTAAGCACTACCTTTCCAAACATTAAGCACTACCTTTACTGTTACAAGCATTGCCATTCCCATCTGTGATAGATAGGAAGCCAAAGCCGTGAGAGATTAAATCTCTCTGTAATTCTGTGACGCAGGCAGCACTTTGAGTATATGCTACTTGAATCTCGGGCTTCAACCATCAGTTCTGCCTCTGCTTAGGTTACAGGATAATTTGTGGTTTAGTGGCACTCTTAAAACACGTTGCCAGTTACAATGACATATTGTAAATACACTGCAAAAATGCTTCTTTGGAAGAAAGAGGGGTTAGTTTTCTATTTATTTTTACTTTAAGAAAGCCTTACAAGAGCCATGCTACTTAGGATCCCTGGTTAGTATATTAATCGATTAATGAGAGTATCACACTCATTATTCCTGAATGTTTACAAAACAATTAGGCATTGTCATCTTTATACCTTTATAAGGCGTAGTTAGCAACGAGTTCATATTTTTTTAGTGTTGTTTTGTTTTTAACTGTCTCTTCTAATTTGTTGAAAACTAGAATTTGTTTCCATGGTAACTTTTAGAATTCAAGGCTTATGAGGAAAAAGACTCTTAAGTGTATGATTTAGATTATAGTTGCTGAATTTTGTTGTGTTTAAGTGTGGTTAAGTTGGGGCAATTTAGAGTAGTGTGATTTGGAAGGTGTGACTGAAATAATTTGCTAACGTCTCTGTTACTCTGAGGTGCAAACAATTGCAATGAAAATTTGACTCAGACTAGGGGTTTGGGTTTTCTGTGAAGTGAGCTTTTTATGCAATAGTTGCACTTGTTGACTGAAATAGTATTTGCATGCCGCTATTTCAGCAGAAACACTTTATTTTGGGAAAACTGAACTTTTATGGGTAAATATTGAACTTGAAGTCCTAATTAAATTCCTGGTATTTTTTGGGTACTTTTTTATATAAGGTGTTTATTTCTTTATTACTAATCCAATTGCCAAACTTACCAGAAAAATAACAAATAATCTTATACTATTTCATAGTATAAGGAGAAAGTAGTCTAAAGGAAGCTCTTGAAACCTGAAAATAGTTCTGTGGATTTGACCTACAGTCTTGTGATTTTAGTATTATCAAGTCCAAATGTGAACATGTTTTTGATTCAGATTCAAACCATGGTCTGTATCTACTGTGACTATGGTTACTGTCTTCCTAAACTGGTTTTTCTTTTCCTGTTGGCATTGTTAATACAAAAACCACTAGTGGTGTTCGATGTCATGTATGTACAGGTGGTCTTCAAGGCAGACTTTAGTTCATTCTGGAGGGAGCATCTTACATCTCTGATGTTTTTATGTTAAAAAAAAAAAAATCATGGGCAATTTTAAGAGCTGACAGGGGTCTAGGTTCCGAAAACTTAAGAAACCCATGGTTTCTTGAACAAAAATCTGGTAATTTTCGAGGAGTATATCCATCTTTCCCCTCTTTACCTTGTCACCTCCATTTGATCCAAGATTTGATGTTTTAAAGTTGTAGAGATACCAAGAAAAACTTTCTTTATAGTTTATCATTTGCATCTATGACCAAGGTATTTGCATGTGTATCTTCAGGAAGTAGCCACCTCGTGTTCAGTTTGTATTTCAATCTAGTTGAAGAAAGTGTAGGCTAATGTGAAAGGTTTATGCTGTGTTATGTTTTAAGGTCTTCTAACATCCTATCTGACATACCCTAGAGACAAAAAAAGTCTCTAAAGATGATTGTCATGTTATTAGAGATAGAAACTTGAGTAGCTGTGTCCTGGTTGTACAGAAGGCAGATATAGCCTCTGCCTAGAAAAGAAGCCAAAGTAGCTACATATACCTAACTGGCTTGACAGATAGTCATGATATTAACTTGGTTTTGAATGTTTACATATGGAAATTACTTGACTATTTTACAATATACACACAGGTAGTGAGGAGAAATTAGGAAGAGATTAGTTAGAGGAGTTTACACTTACTTTTACATGCTGTAGTATGAAGTGAAATTTAGTAAATCTTTAATAGGCTGTGGTTTCTTTTCAGTTTTGTTTAAATTCTTTAGACTTTAGAAACAGTTATTTAAATATGTGCTTTGCTGTCCTCTTTGCTGTTTGAGTGGCTTTTCGTGGTTCTTGGTATCATAAAAGAACAGGAAAAAAAAGGTAATATGCTGTAATAGCATAGATAGGAATGTTTTAACATCTGCAGGTCTCTGAACCATGTGTATGAATTTTCAAGTCTCTTCTAGGCCAGTGCCTTTTCTTTCCTCCCCCTCTTTTTTTCTCTCACTTCAGTATAGCAGTAACTTTTAAGGTGTCATTTGTCATTTTACAGTCCAAGGAGAAGAAAAAAAACAATGAAAAGAAAAATTGGTTAACAATTGTAACAATAACATAACTGTGCAACTCAGTTCCTTTGTATCATTTGCTTAATCCAGAAGAAAAATTACATATTCAGTTAAAAAAAGGAGGCTGTGTCAGAGATGGCTATCACAGCTACGACGTTACAGAGGTATCCACTTAGTTTCACATTAGTGAGTAGTATTATTTTATCATTATGGACAATACTGATTTTTGAGGTGGATAGTCATGTATTAATTTATTGAACACTTAGTGGAAAATTAGAGCCAAACATCAGTTCTGCAGGGTGTTTTTTGTTTTTTTTTTTTTTTTTTGCTGATGTTACATTTTTATTGATGGATTATGTTTCTGGGAAAAAAAAGGTTTCAAGATAAGTAGTGCATTCTTTCAAATTGAAAAATATGAAATGTGGTAAGAGTTCCTGGGGACTTGACTGTGAATAATCAGTAGTAGAAGCTTGCCTGTCTGTAAGACCCAGATTTGCTTCCCTGTAAGAGTCTATTGGTCCTTAGGGCCTAAAAGAAACAAATGTTGACAACAGTGCTTAAATCAGTCTGATATTTTTTACTGCAGGCCTTTTTTTGCTTCGCAGAGGCATAATGGTCATGCTGTTGGGTGGTGGGTTTTTTTTGTTCTTATCGTACATTAGATGTTCCAGGTGAACAGGGTATTCAGTTGTCTCAGCATTTCTCCAGAAATTATATAAACAAGTTGGAATCTTCTTTGAATAATTACAAAATAAACCCACTTTCTACCAGTCAACAGATTTGTGCTATTATTGCACAAACAGCAATGGATTGTGCTGTCCAATCAATCCAAAAAAGAGCTACACCACTGGCACACCTGTGAAATTTGCTTTCTGACTACTAGACAGCATATTTTGATATGTGCTTATGAAGCATTCAGTGTCATCTGTTGCAAGGAGAATTATTTTGATTAGTCTGTGAATTTATTCTTTTAAACATAATTAAAATATCTATATTTTAAAATCTCTTTGGATAATTTTGTTTCTTTTTTTGTTTGTTCTGCTTTACTTCAAAATCAATTCACACGGAAATATAATTGTACAGTTATTTGACTACAGGATAAAGAACTACTTTGGTAATGTGCCAATGGCACTTGGTGCTGATGTGTTTGCTTTTTAAAATATCAAACAACTGAATGTTTGATTGCTCAAAATCAGATTGGAAGGAATTTTCTTGATTTTCTTTGATCTCCAAAGACAACAGGAATGTACTTTTTTGACTGCCACTTGGCTGTAGGTTTGTAGGACACAAAAAAGAAAACAGAAAAGAAACTTGTGTGGCTCTCAGGACAAATTATTTCCCGAATGACCTGCACAGGTATTAGAATGCTAAGCACAGCTTGTCCTGTCCCAAATAAACAGAAATATTTAATTCAAATATGTGTATGAAAATTACCACTTGTAAGATTTAAGTCATGACTGTTTAACTATAATGATTGGAATTGATTGTCCAAGCCTTGTGACTTGGTTCCATGCTTATAGTTTGGATATTAGTGTGCTACAATAAAATTTCTATTGCTATGACTACACTGATTGATGCTTTGATCTTAAAATGAACTTCAAATGAGTACAGGTACTTGAACATGTCTAGTCACTGGTGTTTTGACACCCTGTTGAAATCAGCTGGCATGAGCAGCAGCTGCTCTTCAGTCTCTCTGCACTAAAGTCAGTGGAACACTTTTTAGGAATAATTTTCTAACATATTTAGAAATTTAGTAATGTTTGAATAGGGAGTAGGTGATAGGCTGGTGTTTGTGTATGTAATAAGGAGTGATTGCTTGCTAAACAGGCCAAAAATGTTTTTTCCTAGTGCAAACGAGCTAGATTCGGAAATCCATTACTGACTTTAGCTGACTGTTGATCAGGCCTTCACTGTAGTGGAAGATGTTTTCCTGAGCTTCTGTCACAGGATGTGTGATCCCTCTCAGTAAAGACGTAGCATACTTAGCTAGAGCAGAGTAGGTTCAGCTCAATTTTACCTGACTAGGATGGTGAGAGATCAGGTAGAATTTATGAATAGAGAAAATGAGAGAAACTATCAGGAGTTTTATGAAAGGAAGGCCTTTAAGCATCACTTAGAAGGGTTCCTAGATAGTTTCTCCCTGAGATATTGACCTATCACTTGTTCTTAACTGTCATAGGAGATTTCATATTTCCTGGGTTAGCATTTGATATAGGAAATTGTATACCATAATCATGAAAGATGGAACAGGGTAAGAATTTAAGCAATGATTTTATATCTGTGATTAGCAATTACAGGCTGATTAGGTCAATTTAACTGCACTTAGATTAAGTGAAAGCAAAATGACCAGAATATGAGGTTCATAGGAGAGAATTGCTTTTCATGGGCAAGGATTGTAAGAAGCAGCTTCAGTGTGAAGTTGACAGTAATACTATTTTTTTTTCTTTCTTGATTGGTTTAGGACATAAAAGTCTTGTGTCTGATTACCTTATACAGGTATTGGACATCTTTTAAGACAGGAGAGAGAGACAACTTTTAAGAGAGTGATACTTTAAAAAACCTGCTTGAGCAGACTTAGAACAAAGGGAGATGTTTCCTCCAAATAGAGAATCTAGGTGCTTCCTGTTTGTAGGAGCTTTGTTGGAAAGAGAAGGACTGGCAAGTGTGCGTATATATGACGTATTTGTGACTCTGAGGTTATGATGTACAATTTAGTGGGATGTTATGCAGACATAACTGAGCTAATTAAAGTCATGAAAGCTGTGTAGCTGCATCAATGCTAAATACTACTGCACTAGTAAATCCTGCTTCTCAGAGTGAATACAACTATACTGCAAACTGAGCTACCATCTCTGCCTAGCAGTATTCTCTGCCTTCTAGATATCATAGACCAATGTGTGAGCATACTTTTGGATGGTATAGACTTGCCTGAAAAACTGCATACCCTTGATAAGGAGAAAAACCTTGTGATGAGGCTTAAGAACTGAAATAGTATTTTTTGATCAAAACTATTGTAAGACTAGCAAAGCATTGAATGAAGTCCTCAAGGTGCTCAGAATAGAGAGAAGACAGACAAACACAAATAACTTTTTAAAATAAAACCTCTGGGTCTGAAGACACGAGTAAGGAGAAGCCATGCTTTTTTTTTTTTTTTTTTTTAATACCAGTTGAACTGAAGAAAGGTTATTTGATCCTGTCATGCAAAGAGCTTGTTTTCCATTAAGATGCTCTTGAGAGGTTATACTTTTTTTTTTTTTTTCTTTTTCCCCTGTTTTCTGGCCATTTAATTCTAGTGCAAGTATCTTCCAATTTTTACTGGACTGAATGAATCTTTTAATTCAGGTTCTTCAATTTGTGAGATTGTTTTCCAGATCTATTTTTCTGAAAAAAATTCTAATTTAACTCACATCACAGTCACCATTTGAAGTAATGTTGACATTGCCTATGAAACTACATTTTGAGAATCTCCAATGCATTGGAAGCTTTATTGTTAAATGACTTGTTAAGCAAAATGTCTTGTTTAGCTGATGTGTAGTTGCTTGTAATGCTTTTAGACTTCCTGTTGATTTATAGCTCATACCTTTAATAACATGCAGAAGAAAACTTACAATTTTTTCATTCTTATTCCAGAAGTAGTTGAAGTGATGACAAGCTGGTAAAAAAATTGACACATTTCCCCAATGGAAGAACAGTTTCTTTAAAAAGCCGTTATTTTACCATTATCTAGAAAATAGCACTATTGTCTTCTAGGCATCATTGTTAATCTTTCCATGTATGAACAGAGCAAAGTGCTTACTGGGAGTAACAGCAGCTCGAGGCATTGGCTGTAAGTAAATGCAGATATTTAAAACTTTTCAAGTAAAAAAAAGAACCACACTCTTTATAACATAGTGAGACTGTGCATGGTGTTAGAATCTCTTTGACACATTATTTATGAGGCCAACCGTAAGTTTCTTTCTCTGTTCAAGTCTTAAGGTGCTCTTTATTCAGACAGGCTGAAATCTTTCCTGATTGCAGGCTTTAACTGTTCTACTCTGTCAAAGTGCAGCAACTCTGCAACTCCTTGATGAAACTTCATGCTTTTCCCTTTACTGAGATGACATCATGCAAATCTCCTACACTTAGATCACACGAACAGGGAGAGGAAGGCTTCTGTAGCTAAAAACTTTTATGTGGTTTGGTAGCCATCAAAGTTCTTTCAAAATAGTGAACAGAGCAACCACACAGAAGCCTAAAGACTAAAGACTTTTATCCAGTTGAAGGAGTAGGAATAGATTAGTGCAAGGAAAGTCACATTTTCCTGGATGGTAATGAGTGTAGGTGTGCACTAAATAAGAGTACTGCAACTTTCTTATTGAGAACTACTTTTCTGATTAATCTTAGCTTCAGAAGCCTAATTATTTTCTCTATCTTTTCCCAAAACTATTTACTTCTTTATGCAGTCAAACATATTTTGTTAACCCAAGGCCTTTTCACTTTTTTTGTCTGGTTAATCAAAGTTAATAGAAAATATCCATAGAAAGCTGACCCAGAACTTTCAAAGCCCAGAAGGGCTTCTTGTTCTTCTATCACAAATTATAAACATTCAGCAAAAAGGAAGGGAGGTTCTTTTTGAAGCAAGTGGAAAAAAAACTTGTCAATATGATTTCCAGTTATTTTGGTTTAGCTTAACAGTTTGACAATAGCAAGGTCAGATACAGTAACAGTGCCTTGCCAAGCCACTCTGCATCTACTGTGGTTGAAAATAAATGACACATTATGGAAATTAGTAATGTAACACCTGATGTCCCCAGTGTTTAAATATATTGCTTTTCAAGATAAGATAGGATGTGAATATACAATGTAAAACTAATGCTAACTGTATAGAAATAGCCAACAGTTTAATTTAGAAACTCGAGCAGCAGGAAAATTTAGTAAGGCATGGAAAATCAAGTGTTGTTTGGTATCACACTGTACAGCAAAATTATACATATCCTATTCACTTTTGTGAATGTAAACACTGTTCAGTATTGGAGCTTATGATAAGGATTTTCCCAATATTTTGAACATAGGAAAGTCTGATTTAAAGCTTGGCAGTACACTATCTTTTTCAAATAACACACTTTTTTTCTTATGATGCTGGTTTACTCTACAAACATCTGTCCAATCAAATTTTATTTATTTCTGTTTTTTTTGTAATTGCTAATTCATTTAGGAAGAAGAAAATAAAAAAAAAAATCACGTAAGCAGTTGTTATTATGCATGTTTATTTTTAATATCTGATTTTCAACATAACCTTAGATTACAAAGTGAGTTGAATTTCCCTTGCTTATTTATAAGCATAATGTAAACTCTAGGCTCAGCAAATGATATTGCAATATAAAACAGTTCTGTTGCAAAGTAAAGACCTTACTTAACACTGCAAAGCTCTGGGTTCATCTCAATGTGATCATTCAGGCATTATGGAGGGATTATGCTTTCATTGTATTTTTTCATGAATACATGAATGAATAATAAGTTCAACAAACAAGAGTTCCCTACTGGTTATGTCAAGGAAATCATTTTATAAGATGTTCTGAATTTCAATCAATCATCTTCAACACTCCTTGTCCTGCTGAGTTCTGTGCTTAATATAGTCAGTGTTTTGGAGCTACTGTAAATGGTCTTGAACAAAATGTTCAACATCAGGAAGCTGAAATGGAGTGTGAGAGAGGAAGCATCCTTTGTGTATTCATATATATTTTGGCTTTACTTACTTTTCTACATTTGAGAAGCACTGCTTGTCTTTGTGTTGCATTTGCATGACAAGCAAATGGTCTTGTTTTCTGTGCCTTAACTTTCTATGAGTTATTGTCCTTAAAAAGAGCTACTGAACTAATGCTAAAGCCACAAGTATATATAAATGCACACATACACGTACAAAAGCTTGAGATTTAGAAAAAGCAGAATGGAAATGCACAAAGAATGAAGACTGGATGTAGAAGACTACAGTTTTGTTTCATCCCTGTGGGGTTTTATTAGTGTGTAAAGTAATGGTAAAATGCTAGTTCATTAATACTGTGATGGGAATAATAAATATATTGATAAGAAGGCCAGAACTTTACACTATTTGTATGTAGGATGGCATCTGTATCAAAGTAATATATCTAATTTGTGTGTGCGTTTTAAAATAAGTAACAGAAATAGGTACATAGCACACGATATCAGAGTATGTTGTGTGCTCTATTCGTGTGGCTAGGTCTCTTGACACAGATTGTTAAAAAAAGAAAAAAAAGGAAGTGTTTTGAAGATTTCCTGAAGGAGACATGGGGCAGGGGAGGCAAATCAAAGATGTACTGTGATGGAACCCATAAATCTAGTACATGGTGTTTAATTCTGGGCCTTATCCCAGCTTCTCTTTTTTTTTTTCTAAGAGCAATGTTTGTGACCTTCCATTCCCTATATTCTCCCCCGCCTTTCATATCTCTTTTTCTTGGTGCTCTTATTGTCTAAGAACAAAACCAACTTAAGCACCATAGTTTTGCTTAAAACATATATCTAGAGATATAAAATATATAGCTTCAACAAAAAATTACCCTTCAACTTTGATGCTGTACTGTGGAAGCTGACCGTTTTAATTAAGTCGGCTTTAAACTGAAAGGCTTGGAGGACATGGTGTGAAATGGAAAGGCTTGTGCCATTTCATCCAACAGGGAATTATGTCATGGCAACACAAGCAATGACAAATGCTTCTCAGCGGCATGCCAGGATGAGTCAAAAGGCTGATCACTGCAAGGGAGTGTGGAGGATCCTCTTTCACCCATCCAGGGAACAGTTCCACGTGTAAGTAAGCAACTGGGATGCTTATATACCAATGCACACAGCTAGGGGAATAAGCAGGAGGAAGTGGAGATGTAGGTAGGATACAGGGCCACAACTTGATTGAAATTATACACATAGTCGGACAGCTCACATGAGCATAGCCATGAATGGGTATGTCCTATTTAGGAAAGGCAAGCCAATGAGGTGAGGGGGTGGAGCTATGCGCTATGAGAGCGAGCAATTACAGTATGTTTAACTCTGCTGAGGTGGGAATATGGGGCGGGGTGGCGGGGAGTAGAATGTTTACAGGTGAGAAATAAAGGGCAGAGTAATATGGGTGATATTGTTGTGGGAGTTTACTACAGGCTACCTGACCAGGAAGAGAAAGTGGACAAGGACTTCTACAGACAACTGAAATCAAAGTAGGAACCACACAGCTAAGTGGACACAGTCCAGGAGGTTCCTACAGAATGTTGATGACAACTTCATGTCACACGTGGCTGAGGAACCAACAAGAAGAGAGAGAATCAGAGCCTACTGCTGAACAAGGAGAATGGAGAATACAGGGAAAGCAGAGCTGCTGAATGCCTTCTTTGTCTCAGTCTTTACTGTTAAGACCAGTGCTCAGGAAGCCCAGCCCCTAGAGGATAGAGAGGAAGTCTGGAAATCCTCTTGTTGGATGAGGATTGAGTTAGGCAAGCTGGACACCCATA
>WBNH01001423.1:0-14437 GCA_013401255.1 Urocolius indicus
ACCCCCCCCCAGGGACCCCCCCCGGGAAGCCCCGAAGCACCTTCAGGGACCCCTCGGAGCTCCCCCGGGACCCTCTTTCCACCCTCCCGCTATGGCGATGGTCTGGGGTCGGTACTTACGTGTTTGGNCCTTGGGGGTGGGGGGGGGGGGGGGGGCGGGTCTGTCGTGACTCCGGTCGCGATCGCGATCTCAGGTCCCGATCCCGGGGCTGCGGCGCCCACGGGAGCCAATGAGCGAGGGGGAGGGTCACGCCAGCACCAATCAGAAGCGAGAAGCGGGGGTGGGATTTAGGGGGGGCGCAGACACGTGGGGACCACCCCCCCCCCCCCCCCCCCCCCCGGGGCGGGGGGGGGGGGGGGGNAGCGGGACAGGAGCCTCACGCCGAGGAACCAGTGGCGGGTGTCCCCAAGCTCGGTGCCTCCTTCCCCCGTGTCCCCATCTCCGGGGGTCGCCATATCCAGGTGTCCCCATGCCACACATCTCCAGGCCAGGTAGGACCCCCCCCAGGTGTCCCCCTCTCCCGTGTCCCCATCGCCAGGGGTCTCCATATCCCGGTGTCCCCATGCCAGGCGTCTCCCGGCCAGGGCACACCATCCCCAGGTATCCCCATCTCCCGTGTCCCCCTATCCAGGGGTCCCCATATCCAGGTGTCCCCATGCCACACATCTCCAGGCCAGGTAGGACCCCCCCCAGGTGTCCCCCTCTCCCGTGTCCCCATCGCCAGGGGTCTCCATATCCCGGTGTCCCCATGCCAGGCGTCTCCCGGCCAGGGCACACCATCCCCAGGTATCCCCATCTCCCGTGTCCCCCTATCCAGGGGTCCCCATATCCAGGTGTCCCCATGCCACACATCTCCAGGCCAGGTAGGACCCCCCCCAGGTGTCCCCCTCTCCCGTGTCCCCATCGCCAGGGGTCTCCATATCCCGGTGTCCCCATGCCAGGCGTCTCCCGGCCAGGGCACACCATCCCCAGGTATCCCCATCTCCCGTGTCCCCCTATCCAGGGGTCCCCATATCCAGGTGTCCCCATGCCACACATCTCCAGGCCAGGTAGGACCCCCCCCAGGTGTCCCCCTCTCCCGTGTCCCCATCGCCAGGGGTCTCCATATCCCGGTGTCCCCATGCCAGGCGTCTCCCGGCCAGGGCACACCATCCCCAGGTATCCCCATCTCCCGTGTCCCCCTATCCAGGGGTCCCCATATCCAGGTGTCCCCATGCCACACATCTCCAGGCCAGGTAGGACCCCCCCCAGGTGTCCCCCTCTCCCGTGTCCCCATCGCCAGGGGTCTCCATATCCCGGTGTCCCCATGCCAGGCGTCTCCCGGCCAGGGCACACCATCCCCAGGTATCCCCATCTCCCGTGTCCCCCTATCCAGGGGTCCCCATATCCAGGTGTCCCCATGCCACACATCTCCAGGCCAGGTAGGACCCCCCCCAGGTGTCCCCCTCTCCCGTGTCCCCATCGCCAGGGGTCTCCATATCCCGGTGTCCCCATGCCAGGCGTCTCCCGGCCAGGGCACACCATCCCCAGGTATCCCCATCTCCCGTGTCCCCCTATCCAGGGGTCCCCATATCCAGGTGTCCCCATGCCACACATCTCCAGGCCAGGTAGGACCCCCCCCAGGTGTCCCCCTCTCCCGTGTCCCCATCGCCAGGGGTCTCCATATCCCGGTGTCCCCATGCCAGGCGTCTCCCGGCCAGGGCACACCATCCCCAGGTATCCCCATCTCCCGTGTCCCCCTATCCAGGGGTCCCCATATCCAGGTGTCCCCATGCCACACATCTCCAGGCCAGGTAGGACCCCCCCCAGGTGTCCCCCTCTCCCGTGTCCCCATCGCCAGGGGTCTCCATATCCCGGTGTCCCCATGCCACTCATCTCCAGGACCGGTAACACCATCCCCAGGTGTCCCCATCCCCCGTGTCTCCATTCCCCGTGTCCCCATGCCCCGTGTCCTCATCCCCAGGTGTCCCCCTCTCCCGTGTCCCCATCGCCAGGGGTCTCCATATCCAGGTGTCCCCATGCCACACATCTCCAGGACAGGTAACACCATCCCCAGGTGTCCCCATCTCCCGTGTCCCCTTCCACGGTGTCCCCATGCCATGCATCTCCACACCAGTGTAACCCCATTCCCTAGCTGTCCCCCACACCCAGTGTCCCCAGCTCTGATGTCTCCATCCCCAGGTGTCCCCATCCCTGGTGTCCCCATATCCAAGTGTCCCCGTGCCAGGCATTTCCACACCAAACACCCCCCCAAGCCAGATGTCCCCAAGCAAAGAGGAGTCCTCAAAGAGTCCCTGTCCTTGAGGGTGCCCAGGCCAGGGGACAGCAGTGTCACCCAGGGGTGAGTGGTGCTGGGTAGCTCCAGGGGGGGTAACCCTGGGGGGGGGGCACTAGGCTGGCGCAGTTGGGGATGGGACACGGTGGGTAGGGGTCAGGCATGGCCAGGTGATGTGGTGCCCCTTGGGGACTTCACGGGGTGACACGCAGGAGACAGTGTGGTGGCACCAAAGAACCACGTTTAATGTGCTCTGTGGGGTGGGGACAGGGCTGTGTGCCAGGCAGGGTGGGCACAGGGACATGGGAGAGCCTGAGCCAGGTGAGAAGGAGCCAGGGGCCACTGGGATGGGGACAGGGTGGGCACAGGGACATGGGAGAGCCTGAGCCAGGTGAGAAGGAGCCAGGGGCCACTGGGATGGGGACAGGGTGGGCACAGGGACATGGGAGAGCCTGAGCCAGGTGAGAAGGAGCCAGGGGCCACTGGGATGGGGACAGAGGCCATGGGCATGGACACCACTGTGCCCCTGTCCCCCTGCCTCAGTTTCTCCCAGGTTGGGCACTGAGTGACAGGGAGGGAGGTGACATCCCTGGGCACCTGGGGTGACCCCAAGCCCCTCACTCAGTGCTCTGGCAGCTGCTGCTGGCAGCCCCTGTCCCCAGCCTGGCTCACGGTAGCCACCTCCTGTCCCTGGAGGGCCGTGGGAGTGGCACAGAGGGTGTCACGGGTGGCCAGGAGCCGGGGGGCTGCCCGGTGCAGCAGTGCCAGCAGCGGGCACTGGCACGACCAGGGGTTACCCGAGATATCGAGATCCAAGACGGCGCCGGGGGGTCGAGGGGGCAACTCCAGCTCCCGCAGCCGGTTCCGTGCCAGGTCGAGGACACGGAGGTGACGCAGAGGGGTGAAGATGCCATCGGGTAGCACCCGCAGCTCGTTCTGCTGCAGGAAAAGGAAGCGCAGGGCGGGCACCGGCTGGAAGGTGGCTGGTGCCAGAGTCCCCAAACCGTTCCCCTCCAGGTCCAGCCTCTCCAGAGCCCGCAGCCCCGTCAACGAGTCTGGGGTCAGCGCTGCCAGGCGGTTGTGGGACAGATCCAGGCTCCGCAGGGATGGCAGAGGCTGGAAAACAGCCGGTGGCAGCTCTGCCAAGGCGTTGGCAGCCAGGTCGAGTCAGAGCAGGTGGGACAGGGCCTGGAACCAAGGAGGGCGCAGGGTGCGCAGCCGGTTCTGCCGCAGCACCAAGTGCTGGAGGTGGCCGGAGCTGCTGAAGATGGTGCTGGGGAGGTCAGGCAGGAGGTTGCCCGTCAGATCGAGGACCAGCAGGGTGGGCACCGGGCGCAGGAGGGCTGCGGGGAGCCTGGCCAGGCGGTTGAAGGAGAGATGGAGCTCCTGCAGCCTGGGCAGCCCGCTCAGGGCGTTGGGACCGAGGGTGCTGAGCTCTGTGAACTCCACCGAGATGGCCGTGGTGGTGGGGGGCAAGTCGGTGGGGAAAGTGCTGAGGGTGGGCTCCGTGCAGACGAAACGGGTGGTGTTGGGCTGGGGGGTGCACGGGGTGACGGAGCTGAGCTCCAGCAGCACCAGCAGCAGCAGCAGAGGTGGCAGGATACGACCCAGTGGCATCATGGTGCTGGGCTGTGGGCGAATGGCCCCGTCAGTTGGGGTTGTGCAAGCCCTGCCTCTGCCTGGTGCCCACCCGAGCTGCAGGCAGGAGGATGCTCTGACCCCCCGACACCCCCCTCCTGCCCCCTCAGCCCTGCTCTCACCTTCCCCACCGCCCTGGGAGGCTCCTGGGGCCCGTCCTGGCTCCTCGCTGGCACCTCGGGGTTGGGGTTGGGTGGGGGAAGGGAAAGTTGGTGGCTGGTTCTCACGTGCCCGTTGGGAAATCGCTGCCTTTGGTGCCAGCTCATCGTCATCCGGGGCAGGGACAAGCTGTGCCAGTGTCCCCAGTGGTAACCACACGGCTGCTGGGGGGGGCTCAGCATTAACCACCCTCCCCCCCAGCTCTAGGGAAGACCCCAACTCATGGTTGGGCAAGTGGCTCCGTGGCACAACGAGCCACAGCAGTGGCTGCTGCAGGCTGGGCACGGGGGAACTGGTTGCATGGGAGAAAGGGATGGAGGGATGGGGGGAGGGAGTGCTGGATGTGACCCACGGGGGGTTGGATCCTTTCTGGGGTGTAAGAAGGTGCTGAGGCAGCGGCCGGGGAATGGCCTCGGGTAAATGGGCGTTTATTGGGGGCCGCGGGGTACAGACCACGGGCGGCCGCATGCATGGCCGCGAGGGGAGGGGGGCAACTGCAGCCCCCCACCCTATTTACAGCCTGCCAACCCCCTGGGGGACCTGCCACCTCCCCCTCCCACGTCCCCGGGGACCTGTCAGCCCAGGGCTGGGCAGGGCTGGCACCGAAAGGGCACCCTTTGCCAGCAGAGAGTGGGTTCGGTGGGGATCTCCCAGCCCCAGCGGTGCCCCCCCGACCCCAGCTGTGCTTTTCCAGGGTGGGGGGGAATGGGAGAGAGAGAAGGGATGAGGATTCTGCCCCCCTCCCCAGCCAAGCTGGCACCGGGCAGAGGTTGAGCCCAGACCAAGGAGGAGAGGGTGAATGTGCCTCATCCCCAGCTACTACACTTTTGGGGGCTCCTCACCCCCCGTGCCCCAAATGTTCACCATGTCCCATCACCACAACTCAATGCACCCAGTGGCACCCCCCTCCATGGTCAGGGGGGGTCTCAAGGTGCTGGCAGCAACCTCAAGCCACCTTCCCGGGGTGCTGGGAGGCTGGGGGGGGGGAGGGCTGAGCCAGTGTCCGTTCATCCATCCTGCTGCCCCCCAGGGATCCCCCTCCCAAGGTGCTGCTGTCCCTGGGTCCCACCTGGGGAAGGGACAGGATGGACAACCCCTTCCCCCCCTTCCTCTTTCCCAGGACCCAGGGCAAAGCATCCAGAGCGCAGGGCACTGCCCCACGCCAACTGGGGACACCCCCAAACTCTCCCCATGAACACCCAGGGGGTGCCTGTCCCCTCTCCCCCTCCCACCCCTTCACCCCCCACCCATGCAGCATCTCACCCTATGCCCGCAGCTCCTGCCCAGTCACCCTTCCCTGTCCCCTGGGACCCCCATGGGTGCCCCCCAGGAAGGGAGAGAGGGGACACACACACACACACACACACGCACACGCACGGTGGGCCCCTATTTTCCCGAGGGAGTCCGCTCCACGCCGTAGCGCAGGAGCTGCTGCAGGTCCGTGAGTGCTCGGGGGGTCACGCTGCCGCCGCCGCCACCACCGGGACCCCGAACTCCGGTACCACGGCGCCCGGAGCCTCCCGCCGATGCTTCCCCGGCGCTGTTGAAAGTGTGATTCCTCTTGAGGTGAGCGCCGGGACGGCTCGTGCCGTTGTTGGCGTTGAAGTTCAGCTGCTCGGGGTGCCATGGTGGCCCCTCGTTAAAGTCTCCCCCATCCCCACTGGGTGCCGGTGCCGAAACCACGCGCCGGCGCTCGGGGCTGGGCTGCGGCATGCCCGAGAAATCGCCGAAGGAGCTGCGGGGTGGGCGGCGGGATGGGGCAGAGGAAGGTGGGTGTTGCCGGGTTCGGGGACCTTCCTGGGGATCCCGACCCCAATGGCCATCACCCGAGGAGTCGCTGAGTTCAGCCTCCAGCTCCTGGTCCACCAGGATGGCGTGGCAGGAGAGGGGGATGCCGCGAGCTGGGCGGCCGGAGCCTCCGTGAAGCCGCCCGGTGCCGGATCCACCGGGGTCCCGGAGAGCGGCGTTGATGAGGTTGTGGCTCTGTTCCCACGTGCAGTTTTGGATGGCACCCGGGCAGCGTTTTTGCTGCAACGGGGTTTGCTCCGGCGTGGGTAAGACCCCCGAATCCAAATCGTGTTGGGTGACTTTCCCCAATTCCTTTGGCCAACCGTTGGGCATGAGCGGGGCCAGCAAAGCGCCGGGTTGGCCACCTCGGGCCCGGCGTTCTCCCAGCCGGCTGACGCTCACCACCGACTCGCTGTGTGCCAGGATGGTTTCTTTGTCCTTGCGTCGTGCCAGCTCCTTGCGGTCCCGGTGCCCGATGAACCAACAGACGCTGAAGCCGGAGATGACGGCGCCGATGACGAAAGCGGCGACGGACGAGATGACCAAGAGGTTCACCGACACCAAACCGTCGGGTTCATCCACGAAGCTCTCGGTCACCAAGCCTGGGGGATTGGGGGCAAGGAGGAAAGGAGGTGGGCAGAGGTCAAGGGACCTGGTGGTACCATCACCGTGGCCCTGAGTCCCATCCCGGCTCCGCACTCACCCTCACACTCGCCCAGGTGGGACGTGCTGCCGCCGGCGATGTCCTGCTCAAAGGTCACCCTGGGAGAGGAGGGAGCAAATTGGGGGTGGGGGGGGGAAGGGAGTGAGTCTTCACAGGCTGGCAGAGAGCTCCCAGCTCGCTTTGGTAAGGGATGAGTTGGTTGGGTCTCAGTGGATGGAGGGCTGCAGGAGCTGGTGCTCTCTGAGGAGCCTCTGACACCCCACTGTCCCCCCTCTGTGTGTCCCCAGCGTGTCCCCCCTGGGCCTGGCAGCGTTACCTGGGGCTGGGCTCCAGGAATATGCAGGAGCCCTCGGGTGTCCAGCCACAGTAGGGATCCCGGCTCCCCAGGCAGTTCCTGGTGGGAAGCAGACAATGTGATGAGGCTCAGCATGGGGGGGACACGACACTCTGGGCCCCATGAGGGACCTTGACCCCGTGCCTCAGTTTCCCTCAGCCATGCCGAGCCCTTCCCAGACAGATCCTGGCCCAAAGCAAGTCCCTGGGAGGTGAAGGCAGCCCACACTCACTTCATGCAGCCTGAGTGCTGCTGGCAGCGAGCCACAGGCACCCTGACCACGCAGGGGGGAAAGGCCAGCAGCAAGGACCCCGCTGCCTTGTCCAGCTCCAGCCCCAGCAGCCGCCGCTCGTCCTCCGTGTCCCGGCCACACCTGGGGATAGGGCAGAGCTCAATGTGGCTTCAGCCCTGTTCCCACCAAGGAGCTGGTCCCAGTGCAGGCATCTCACCCATTTCCCCCACCCCATTCATCCACCCAGCTCCTCTGACCCACCCACCTAACCCCTGCATTCCTCTGACCCATCCCCTCCATCCATCATCCTGCCCATCCCATCCATTCCCAGCCACCTCATTCACTCTCCCCTGGCACCTTGCAACCATCCAGCAAGTCCAATCCTCCCTGTCCAGCCAGCTCTCCAACCATTCACCCACCCACCCATCCAACCACCCACCCAACCATTTGACCCTTCAATCACTCATCCATCCATCCATCCATCCATCCATCCATCCATCCATCCATCCATCCATCCACTCACCCATCCACTCACCCATCCACTCACCCATCCACTCACCCATCTGCCCATCCATCCTCCCTCCCATCCATCCATCCATCCATCCATCCTCCCTCCCTCCCATCCATCCATTCATTCCTCTCCATCATCTATCCATCCATCTCCATCCTCCCTCCCTCTCCATCATCCCTCCATCCTCCCTCCCTCCCATCCATCCCTCCATCCATCCATCCTCCCTCCCTCTCCACCATCCCTCCATCCTCCCTCCCCTCCACTGTTCCACCCTGTCCCCCATCACCCATCCCCTCTCCCCACCCCACCTCCCAGGGTGGTAAGTCTCAAACTCCTCCAGGAAGACACTCTGGCTGCCAGGGGCTGTGGGTATGGGGCTGGTGCTGGCGTTGGGGTTGATCAGGAACTTGAGGACGGTGCCAGTGCTGGAGCCCAGGAAGACCACGGTGTGGTTGCCCCACGGCCCCGCCGCGTTGTCCACCACGATCTTGCGGAGGTGGTACCTGTGAGGTGGCAGGACAGCGGGTGCTGGGGTGTGAGGGAGGGTGGGGAAACTGAGGCAGAGGAGGGCTGGGAGTCTCCAAGGAGGCTGAGAGGCTGTAGGGGATCCCAAATGGAAACTGGGGCAGATCCCAGCCCAGATCTTCCCCCAGGACTCAGCTCAGATTCCCCCGATCCAGGAGGTTCTCAACTGCTCCCCAGCCCCATGTCCCCAAACCCAGTCCCATGTCCTTGACTCCAGTTTCACATCCCCATCCCCAGCCTTATGCCCTCATCCCTATGTGCCCAGCCCCACATCCCCACCTCCAACCCCATGTCCCCAGCCCCACGTCTCAGTCCCTAGTCCCTGTGTCCCTGTCCCCAGCCCCACATCCCCAACCCCATGTCTCTGTCCCTAGTCCCTGTGTCCCTGTCCCCAGCCCCGTGTCCCTCTCCCCAACCCCACGTTCCCAGCCCCATGTCCCTGTGTCCATGTCCCCAGCCCCAGGTCCCATCCCCAGCCCGTGTGTGCCTCGGCTGTCCTGCTGGCAGGAGGCTGGAGCCTGCACACGCCGCTTGATTAATTCCCCATCAAGCAGCAATTAAGGCAGATTTGATTAGGGTGAGACAATCTCAGCTGCAAAGGTTATAGGATTTATCAAGTCTCCTGGTGCTGGCCCGTGTGTGCAATGACGATGAGAGGGCTCTGGCCAGCACCCACTGACACCCACCAGAACACATCAACACCCAACAGAACCTACTAGAACTCACCAGAGCCCACCAGAACTCACCAGAATCCATCTACCTTTACCCACCAGAACCCACCAGCACCCACTAACACCTACTACAATTGAACAGAACCTACCAGCACCCACCAGAACTCACCAGAATCCACCTACCAGCACCCACTAGAACCCACCAGCACCCACTAGAACTCACCAGAACCCACCAGAACTTACCAGAACCCATCTAGCAGAACTCACCAGCACCCACCAGAATCCACCAGCACCCAGCAGCACCCACCGGCTCCCAGCCCCGTGTCGCCCCGGCCGGCTCGTGCCGCGGGCACCCACCGGCTCATGGTGCGCAGGATCCAGGGCACGTTGCCCAGTGCTGGCACCGCCTCGTCCATCAGCGGGTGAGTCTTGACGAAGTTGAGGATCTCGTCGGGGAAGGTGCTGGAGGAGTTGTAGCGCATCCCCGGGGCTGCACAGCACCCCGGCCTGGCACCGGGCCACGGCTCAGTGCCACACAGCCACGCTGGCCCTGGCACGGCTGCCACTGGCCCTGGCTGCCACCATTCCTGTCCCCAGCCCCGTCTCCATCCCCATCCCTCCTACCCTTCCTGCTGGCATCACGCTCTGACTGTCCTTTGTCCCCATCCTCACACCCGCTGCCATCCTCGTCACCCTTCCTGTGGGTGCCAGCCCTGATCACTGCTGTCCTTGTCTCTGTCCCTGTCCCCATCCCCACCACCCTCCCAGTGGGTACCAGCTTTGTCAGTCCTGTTCTCATCCTTGTCACTGTCCTCATCATCATCATCATCCCCACCCCTGTCCCTGTCCCCATCCTCACCACCCTTCCTGTGGGTGCCTGCCCTCATCTCCCCTGTCTCTATCCCTGTCACTGTCACCATCATCATCCCTGTCCCCATCTCCATCATCATCCTTGTCCCCATCATCATTCCCTTGTCCCTATCCCCATCCCTGTCTCTGTCTCCATCCTCATCACCTTCCCTGTGGGTAACAACCCCGTCATTCCTATCCCTATCCCCATCAACCCTCCCTGTGTCTACTCTGTCACTCCTGTCCCCACCCCTGGTCCCTGTCACCCTCCCTATGGGTACCAACCCTGTCACTCCATCCCTGTCCCTTATGCCCCCTCCCATCTCTCTCCCTGCTGTTCCCAGCCTCAGCTGCCTCTCCCAGTCCTCATCCCTGTTCCCACAATCCCCTCCTGCCCTGTCCCAGCCTGGTTGTCCCCATCCCTGTCCCCCACGGCATGTCACTCACCGGGGTTTTGGCACCATGTCCTCAGGGACGGGTGTCCAGATGGACTCAGGTGATTTCTGCTCCCGAAAACGTCCCTCGAAGACAGCAGCCACCTGGGTCATGTCGAAGGCACAGACGGCCGAGCCAGGGATGCTGAGGGGACGTGGGCACGGGGTGAAGACCTCAACTCATCCCCCACGGGCACTGGGGCACATGGAGGGGTCTCAGCCCAGCTTTGAGAGGAGGGATCTCAATAGGGCATAAGAGGTTCTGACCTGTTGGCAGGTGTGGAGAAGACAGCCAGCACCACGGGCCGCCCATCCAGCTCCAGGATGTCCGTCACGGCTTGGATGACGTTGAAGTAGAAATGGGAGTCACCTGGCACGGAGCAATTGAGCCTGGCCTTGAGGAAGGACGTCCACTGCTTCTCCAGCACCCTCTGGGAGCCACCCATGTCGTTCTTGCACACCCTGGCCACTCGAGACACCACCACCTATGGGGGTAAACACCCATCCATGGCTCAGGCTGCCCAGGGAGGGTTGTGGAGGCTCCTTCCTTGGAGCTCTTCAAGACCCAACCGGGACACGTTCCTGTGGGAGCTGATCTAGGTGGGAGCTGCTTCTGCAGGGGGGGTTGGGCTGGATGATCTCTAAAGGTCCCTTCCAACCCCCACCATTCTATGATTCCCTGATTCTCTGATCACAACCTGGTTGCCAACCCCAATCCCTCTCCATCCCCATCTCCCACCTTCTCCAGGTAGTTGAACTCCATCGCGATCTCCCTGAAGAAGAAGTAGACGTGGCTCTTCCATTCCACGGCGTGCACAAAGTAAGGCTCTGCGTGTGTGGGGACAACATCAAAGGTTAGGGACGCCCCAAGGTGGCATGTGCCACGTCTTGGCAAGGCACAGCAAGGACATCACGCCACGGGAAAGCACCTTTGAACCATTTGGAGTCGTGTTTGACGGTGCGGAGGGTCGGGCTGTCCCCGAGGCTGCGGTAGATGACGGCGTCGATGGCCAAGAAATCCGTCACCGTGGCGGTGAAGAGCATCCCCCCTGCATGGGAGAGGGACATCAGCTGGGTTTGGGAAGGGGTTAGGGCACGGTGGGCAGCGTGCCTGGCACGGCACTGACCTGTGAACAGGGCCACGTTGGCGTGTTTGGGGTCGTAGGGACACCGGGCCATGCCGCTGATGTTGTCCCCGACGGGCTCCAGCGTGTCCATCTAGAGCGTGAGCAGGGGCTGGGGGTCAGCCAGGGGGATGAGGGATGGGGACACGGGGTGGGGAGGGGTCCCCAGTGTCCCCACGCTTGGTGTGGTGAGGGGGGACTCACGCTGTAGTTGGCACAGACGGGGTTGAAGGCGTTGGTGCCGCACACAAAGAGGAGACTCTCGTTCCGCACCAGCAGCACCTTGATGAAGTTTCGACACTCTGCCTGTGCAGGAGAGAGGGGTCTGTCACCCCAAGCCCCCCTTCCCCACCCTGGGCTACTCCCACCCAGGCTCCCATGGCTGCAAAGGACAGGTTTGGGTGTTTTCATCCCAAAATGGCATTTAGGGGAGCTGGGAATTGGATCAGTGGCAGATGCTGGGCTGTCCCAGCTCCCATCCACCAGCCCCTAGATCATTAATCACAAACCCAATTATCCAAGCGGCCAATAAATCACAGAGACACGGCCTCTGGCAGGGAGAGGGGAGGGTGACACGGGGGGAAGGTGGCTCAGTGTGACATGGGTGCAGAGGGTGCTCGGTCTCCACTCGGGGTGGGGGTGAGGGGGGTCTCATGGGGTGCTGACCCCATCCCCCCAGCCCATACCTCGTGTTTCCCCTTCATCCTGCAGATGCTGATGTCGTGCTGGTTCGAACGCCACGTCAGCTTCTGGGGAGGGGATACAAAGCCTAAATCCCAGTGTGGGGCTGGGGAGCAGCCAGTAGCCCCCATCCCAGTGTCCCCCCCACCCCTGGCACCTACCCGGTGGTAGCGCAGCTCCCCAGCACCGGAGGGCTCCAGGCTGACCCGGTAAACGTTGTCCCTGGAGGGGGAGGGACATGAGTGTCACCACCCTGAGGGGTCCTGGCTGTGATATTGGGGGCAGCCTGAGGTGTTGAGGGGGCTGCAGGATCCACTCCCCCATCCCCCAGGGAGATGTAGGGTGCTGAGGTGGGTGATGAGCATCACCAGGAGCCCACTGAGCCCTCCCAGGGCAGACATTTGGGTGTTCTAAAGCGGGTAACGGGGTTTTTCCCCCAGCAAAGAGGTTTGGGGTGCCCACCCCTGGGTGGGGGGGGGGAAGGCTTTTGGGTGACCATTCGGACCTGTCCCCGATGAAGAGGGTCCTGTTGACCTTGAGGATACGCTGGATGTTGAGGCGTTGGGTTCCCTCCCGCTCGGGGCCAGGGGAGCGGCTTGTGCTGTGGCCCACGAACACGGCGTAGTGCTTCACGTCTGGGGGGCACAGGGGGTGTCACATCTGTACCCCCACCCACCATCGACCCTCCAGGCAACCAGGGAGACAACCCTCACCCAAAACCTGTTTCCCATGGGTGCCCTCCTGCTGCCTTCACCCCAAAACACCTCAAAACCCCATCCCATGCTCCTATTTCCACCTCAAAACCCCATCCCATGGCTCTCACCCTACTGCCTTCATCCCAAAGGACCCCTAAACCCCATCCCATGGTCCTACTTTCACCCCAAAACTGCTTCCCATGGCTGCCACCCCTCCTGCCTTCACCCCAAAACACCTCAAAGCCCCATCCCATGGCTGCCACCACTCCTGCCTTCACCCCAAACCCTCTTCCCATGGGTGCCCCCCATCTCTCTTCACCCCAAAACCCTTTCCCATGTGTGTCTCCCCTCCAGCCTTCACCCCAACACCCCTTCCCATGGCTGCTCTTCTCCAGTCTTCACCCCAAAACCCCTTCCTAGGGGTGCCTTCTCCTTCCTTCACCCCAAAGCACCCCCAAAACCCCTTCCCCTCTCCATCCCAAGCCATGCCCCCACCCCGTGCATGGATGCAGCATCCTGCCCCCCACCCTGTCCCCCCTGGCTGGGCACTCACAGTCCTCAGGGGCCACGGTGATGGGCCCGGGCTCCTCAGGGAAGGTGCCCCGGGCTGTTCTCTCTGCCAGCAGCAGGAGCAGCAGCACGAGGGGGACACGAGGGGGGGTCCCCATGGTGTCCCCCGGCGTGGGTGGGCACCCACCGCACCTGTGGGCAGGGAGAAAGGTGGGAGGGGGGGCAGCACCCACCCAGACATCCACGTTTTCCCCCTCTCCCCCATCACCCCATTGAGTTCCACTGACTCCCTCACCCCATAGCACCCGCACCCCAAACCCTGGGGGGGGTCCCAGGGATGGGGGGGTCCAAGGCGCCAGCTTTGGGTGGGTGCCCACAGCGAGGGGCCGGCCTGGGGATGGGTGAGAGGGAAGCGAGTCCTTCCCTGGCTGAAGAATTCCAAATATGCTGAGAAAAGCAGCTCCCNATGGATGGATGGATGGTTGGAGGGATGGAGGGAGGGATGGATGGATGGAGGGAGGGATGGAGGGATGGAGGGATGGAGGGATGGAGGGATGGAGGGATGGAGGGATGGAGGACTCAGAAAATCCCCAGGGACATGTCGGAGTGAGAAGTGACACGACACAACCGGACAGCCACAGTGCCACCCAGCCCCCGGGGGGGTGGGTAATTAGCTCCCGAGGGCTGGGTAATTAGTAGCCAGGCTAATGATTGATTATTAATTCTGTGAGGGAGGCTGAGATCGAATCGTCGCCCTCCCGTCGTCGGGGGGAGCTGGGGGGGGGGGGGGGACATTGAGCTGGGCTGGGGGTCGCGGTGCCGGGACATCGGGTAGTGCCAGAGGGGAGATTTGTCCCTAAACCCCTCTGAGGTGTCATCGGCCCCGGGGAGACCCAGCACTGTCCCCATGTCAGTCCCCTCTGCAGTGTCACAGCCCCCCGGGTAGGACCTGACCCTGATGTCACAGCCCCCCGGGGAACAACTGACCCCCATCCCCGCAGTGTCACTGACCCCCAACCATCATCTCCCCGGTTCCCACGGTGTCACAGCCTCAAGGACACCCATCAACGTCCCCAGAGCGTCGCAGCCCCCAGTGTCACCCCTTTAAATCCCACAGTGCCACAGCCCCTGGGCACAACTGACCCCCTGCCCACCCTGGGTGCTGGGTGACAAACCGGGCAGGATGTGCCCCCATCCCCTGGGATTTTAATCTATTGGGTGTGGGGGAGGGGGGGAGGGTTATAAAAGCAATTAACCTTTTAATTACTGGAATTCAAGCCTCAGAGGCTTTTATCACCTGAGCTGAATGAGGGGTCTGTAGCTCCCCTCCTCCATTAGCCAAAGGAC
>WBNH01001424.1:0-12891 GCA_013401255.1 Urocolius indicus
CACAGACTACCCAGAGCTGTGGTGGATTCCTCACCCCTGGAAGGATCTCAAAGCCACGTAGCCGTGTCTCAGGGACATGAGTTAGTGGTGGCTGTGGCAGTATTGTGGAACAGTTGGACTTGAGGATCTCAAAGGGCTTTTCCAACTTAAACAGGTCTGTGATATGATTGAGCTGATGGGCTTTACATCCAGCTCTGTCCGGGTGAGCCTGAGGCACTGCAGGTGCCGGTGTCCCCATGCAGCACTGGGCACGTCCCTCAGTGCCAGGGCTGTGTTTGCTCAGGGCAGAGCTGCTGCTGCTCTCACATGGTGCTTTCCCAACCACTCTTCGCCTCCTTGTTTGCTCACCCTGTGGAGCTAAGGTGTCTCCTGAGGGGTGCTGAGGGACACCTCATGTGCTGCCTGCATCACCTGCACCCTCAGACCCAGCCTGGGGCACAGCTGGGGTCCACAGGCACTGGTAAACTGTGAGGAATGGTCCCTCATGGGCAAGAAGGCCAATGGCATCCTGAGGGCATCAAGAAGAGCATGAGGGGCATGAAAACAGTCTGGGCAGCAGGTGGAGGGAGATTCTCCCCTTCTCCTCTGCCCTGCTGAGGCCTCATCTGGAGTCCTGTGTCCAGTTCTGGGCTCACCAGTTCCAAAAAGACAGGGAAATGCTGGAGAGAGGCCAGCGCAGGGCTACCAAGGTACATTCCAAACCCACCTGGACATGTTCCTGTGCCTCCTGATGGGGGGGAACCTGCTTGAGCAAGGGCTTGGGCTGGATGAGCTCTGCAGGACCCTTCTATTCTGGGATTTGGGTGCCTGTTAAACACTGAGTGGGATGCTGGTCCTTACTGGGAGCAATGGGGTGTGGAGGTGCAGGGCTGACATAAGGAGAGGACGAGGATGCTGCCAGGGGCATGCTGTGCCCCAGGGGATGCCCACCCATTGCTTTCATCTCTGGGGGACCCTGCAGGTTTCTTTGTGAGACCTGGGCGGCTCAGGGCTGAGTGCTAGAGATGTTGGTTGTTTCTAGGTGCTAAAGGGCTTTGGAGTGTGGGGTCGTTGCGTGCTCATCTTTGTTACAGATAGCTGAAGGCATGGGGTCCCCTCAGGGAGGCTGGTCGCCATGGCAGGGGTGACATCTCTGAAGGATGAAGCTTTTCCTCCACTGATGCATCCCCGGGACACTGCTCACTGTGGATACACCAGTGTCAACGGATGAGGTCAGACCAGTCCTTTCTCCTCAAAATGCACAGGAACCTGCTGTGAAGCAAGGCACGGAGGGAGATGGGCTATGAGATTCCATGGTCATGTGAAACCAGACTTGGAAAGACCAGAGTTGGTTTGTCTCAGGTTTGGAAGACTCGAGGTTGGGTTTGTCCTGAGGTTGGTCCCAGAGTTGTCTTCATGCCAAACTGGGACATAAATTGCGGCCCTGGAGAATCCCAAAGTGCTGAGCACTTAGGGTAGATCTCCCATCATCTGACACCGCTGAACTTTCACCACCATCACTTGTCACTCCTGCAGCCTCACAGCCCTGCAATGGAGAGGGAAGCTGCAACAGGTCGGAGACCAGAGAGGCAGGTTCTGCCATACTTCTGTGAGGGACCTGGCAACTCTTCTGGATAAGGGAGGGAGACAGTGGCCTCAGCAGACACACAGGCTATGGGATGAGCACACTTCTAGTGCTGTGTTCAGGGTTGGGCCTCTCACTGCCAGAGGGGCCGCAGCGCGTCCAGAGCTGGGCAGCAGAGCTGGGGAAGGGGCTGGAGCACAAGTGTGCTGGGAAGGGTCTGAAGGCCCTGGGGATGTTCAGCCTAGACAAGAGGAGCCTCAGGAGAGACATCATCACTCTCTGCAACTACCTGACAGGAAGCTAGAGTGAGGTGGGGGTCAGTCTCTTCTCTGCAGTAATGAATGAGAGAACAAGATGAAATGTTCTCAAGTTGCAGCAGAGGAAGATTAGATTGGAGCTGAGTAAGAACTTTTTCCCTGAGAGAGTTGTGAGCCCCTGTCCCAGGCTGCGCAGGGAGCTGGTGGACTCCTCATCCCTGGAGCTATTGCAAAGCCGTGTAGCTGAGGTGCTGAGGGACATGGGTTAGACACAGCTTGGCAGGGTGAGGGGAGGGGTTGGACTCAAGCATCTTAAAGGTTTTTCCAATCAAAAGGATTCTGTGATTCCATGGTGAGGGTGGGTGCAAGGATGAACCCACTGTGCACCCAGCACAGACCCCAGGAGCATCTCCCACGGCTGAGGTGGAGCAGAAGGAAAGTGGTGGCTCTGGTAACAAGATGCAGAGCTCCTGGCCAGAAATGGAAGTGTCCTGGCATAGGCCAGAGCTTGTGGCCACCAGCCCTCACTCGCTGCCAGCACCTGCTTTCCTGCAGCAAGTTTATAAAGCACGGAAATGCCCTCCTGCCCACTTCATACCCCTGATACCCAGGCCAGCTTCCCGGCTATGTTTTCAGGTGAGGTTTCCCATGTACTGCCTTGATTCCCTCTATCCTCTGCCTTCTCCACCTCCATTCCCCTGCCTTGGCTCTCTGCACGCTCTGTCCTGCCTCCCACCATGCCGTCCTGCATCATCTGCCTTGCCTCTCTCTATCCTCCTGTCCTCCCTCCATCCATCCCCTGTCCTCCCTCCCTCCCTCTTCCCCACCCCTGCCTCCTGCACTCCCTCTCCGGAGGGCTCACCTCCACTCCCACACCCCTCCAGCACCCACTACCACCTCCCAGGAGCCCTCTCCCTCTCTTCCTGAGCCCCTTTATGCCTTCCAGCCTTGTAACACCTCGGCTCTGCGGCCTTCCCCCTCCTCCTCCTGCCCCCGGCAGCTGCCCCGCTAATCCCTGCCAGCCATCCATCCTTCCCTCGCTCCCTCGCTCCCTCCCTCCCTCCTCCCCTCGCCAGCCCGGGCTCTGCTCCAGGGCAGGGCCAGCCGAGCCCTGCACCTGCTCCCGCAGCCGCAGCCAGATCCACCCCGGCTCCTCCGCAGCCCTAAAAAGGAGACGAGTCAGGCGCGTTCCTCAGGGACATGTCATGTTTTCTCCCTGGGGACACACGCTGTGCTCCCTTCCCTGCTTGCAGCACCCTGAGCGAGGGCCCAGAGCATCCTGACCCTGCTCTGCCTTTGCCAGTGTTGCTCCTGCAACACTGTTGAGGGGCATCTGCCCGACAGGGAGGTTTAGGGGTGTTGCAGGAGATGGAGAGGAATTGGAGAATCATTACTGTTGGAAAAAACCTTTAAGATCCCTGTGTCCACCCCCTCCCCTCACCCTGCCAAGCCCACCACTGACCCATGTCCCTCAGCACCTCAGCTACACGGCTTTGCAATAGCTCCAGGGATGGGGACTCCACCAGCTCCCTGGGCAGCCTGGGACAGGGGCTGACAACCCTCTCAGGGAAAAAGCTCTTCCTCAGCTCCAAACTAAACCTCAACTGGGGCAACCTGAGACCATGCCCTCTTGTCTTCTCATTCATTACTGGGGAGAGGAGACTGATCCACACCTCACTACAGCCTCCTGTCAGGGAGNGCGGGCAGCTTTCCAGCCCCTCTGCCCCAGCCTGGAGCGTTGCCTGGGGTTGCTGTGGCCCAAGGGCAGGATCTGGCCCTTGGCCTTGTTAAACCTCATCCCATTGCCCTGGGCCCATCGCTCCAGCCTGGCCAGGGCCCTCTGAAGAGCCTTCCTGCCCTCACACATATCTATATTCCCTCACAGCTTTGTGTCATCTGCAAACTGGCTGAGGGTGCCCTCCATCCCTCACCCAGATCATTGATAAAGCTGTTAAACATAACAGACCCCAAAAATGTGGGGAGCAAGGATGCTGAACCCATTCTGCAGGGAGCGTGATGAGCCTCACTGCCTGTGCCCAGCACATGTCACAGTCAGGCATTCAGTGCAGTGGGACAAGCAGAGCTGCTGCTGAACCTGCCAGGACTCTGCCCCCTCCTCTTCTCCAATGTCTTTCCTTGGATGAAACTGCAGGTGTAAGAGATGTTTGGGAGTCCATCCTCTCTGCTACCTACCCAGGGTCTCCCCATTCCCACTATCTGGATTTCCCATCCCTGGTGACCTTCCCTATTGTCCTCAGACGTGCTGGAGATCAGGCAGTGCTTGCTAAAGCCTGGAAGGGGAGGGGGGGGAGTGACAGATTGACGGACGCTTGGACGCACTGCGAGAGCTCATAAACTCCCTTCCCGGGGGGAAACAGGGCTAAATATAACTGCAGGAGGCTGTGGCAGTGTGGAGCTGGCAGGAGGATGCTCAGTGAGGCCCCAAATGGCCCCAAACCCGGCTGGTGTATGAGGAATGGGGAGATTTGAGCTGTTGGGAGTGGGACAGAGGTGTCTGGCAAGAGTAGAAGGGCAAGGGCAGGTGGAGGGGTAGGTTAAGGGCTGATCTGAGCCCTGTTTGAAGTGCTGCAGGAGTCAGTGGCCACCCAGGTGGCACAGCACTGCCTCAGTGTCCCCTCTGAAGATGGAGAGGGGGCACCAAGCAGCGGGTAGTGAGCCAAGAGACAGCAGCATCCCACTGGCTTTGAGGCAAGGGACAGGCTAGCACCCAGCACTGAGGATAGCAGTGATGCTCTGTCAGTGCTCTCCAGTGATGCTCTACCAATGATGCTTCTCTGGTAATGTTCTCCAGTAATGCTCTCTCTCCAGTGATTCTCTCTGGTGATTTTCTCCAGTGATGCTCTGTCTCTGGTGATTCTCTTCAGCAACGGTCTCTCTGATCATTCTTTCTGGTTATTCTCTCTGGTGATTCTCTACAGTGCTTCTGTCTGGTGATTCTCTCTGGTGGTGCTCTCTAGCAGTGCTCTCTCTGGTCATTCTGGTAATTGTCTCAGGTGATTCTCTCTCTCCTGTGATGCTCTCCAACAATGCTCTCTGGCTTCTGGCACCACAGCCCGAGCTGGTGGTGATGGTGACTGGGAGAGGTCAGGCCATCCCCTTGGAGCTGCCTTGGACAGAGATCTGATCATCCTTCTGTACTCCTCACTCCAGTCCAGCTTAATCCTTGGCCTCCCAAGGCTGCCAGCGAGGGTGACAGGGAGGGTTCCTTGTGAGTGTGACAGTGAGGATGCTGGGGAAGGTAGCAGTGAGGGATGCCACCTGAGCCAGGATGAGCCAGGACAAACTCCCCTCTACCAGCCCCAGGCTCAGGAGCTGCTGTGGCCCTGAACAGCTGTGGGTGCTTGCTCTGGTTCCATTGCTGGGACAGGCTTTGGAGAAGTGGGTGCTGTGGTGGGTGTGCTTGTGCCAGCATCCTCAGCCCTGTCACAGGTGGAGGGAAATGGTTTGAGTCCCATGGGGTCTGAGCCCCCCGGCTCTGTTGCTCTGGGCATCAGAGGTAAAGCCCTAGATAGCCCTCACCCCACATTTAGTGGTGGCAAGAGGGGAAGGGAAGGGAAGGGAAGGGAAGGGAAGGGAAGGGAAGGGAAGGGAAGGGAAGGGAAGGGAAGGGAAAAAGAGAAAAGAAGGGCAAGGGAGAGAGAGAGCGCAAAGGGGAAAGGGAAAGAAGGAAAGGGAAAATAAAGGGAAAAGAAGAGGGAAAGAGAAAGGAAGAGAAAAGGAAAAGGAGGAGGAAAAGGAAAAGGGGAAAGGAGAGGGGGGGGGAAAAAGAGAAAGGAAAGGGGCAGAAAATGGAAGGAGAAGGGAAGCAGCAGGTGCCTGACAGCATGGGCTTTTCTGCAGCACAGGGAATCACAGTGATTCTCTGCCCCCACTCAGCACACAGCTGTCCCATGGGGTCCCAGACCTGTTAGAGAAGAAACAGCTGCTAGTGCTGAGGCAGAATGAGGCCTTTCTGCTCCAGATGGCCCCTCGAGGCTGGACGGGTGCCAAAGGGCGTGAGTGCTCTCCCAGCTCTCACATGGTGGTCAGTGGGGCACGAGGCCATGGGGACACAGGCTGGGGTGACAGAGGAGAGACAGCCACCTTTGCCTGTTGCATCTTCAGAAAGTCCCTCTTTTGCCCATCTCCTGCACCCCTCTGCCTGGCTGCTCTGAGGTGAGGCATTATAGGACAAGTATTTCAGGGATGAGAAAACTCATGTTTCCAAACCTCCAAGGTTGGGGAATGTCCCCCCAACCCAGCTGGGGTCTATCCAAGCAGCCCCCAGATATGCAACCAGATGCAACCAACCCAAAGATGCAGCATCTCATCCATTACCTCCCACCAGCCTTTCAGCTTCTTCCCTGCCAGCCAAGGGCTTTCCCCCTTTTCCAGCTCCCTCTCCTTTTTCATGAGGTCTTCAACCTCATCATCACTTACAAGTACCTAAAGGGTGGATGTGAAGAGGATGAGGCCAGTGTTTGTTGTGTGGTGGCCAGTGCCAGGACAAGGGGTAATGGGCACAAGCTGGAACCCAGCAAGTGCCACTGGCACAGGAGGAAAAACTTGTTTGGTGTTGAGGTGAGGGAGCCCTGGGCCAGGCTGCCCAGGGAGGGTGTGGAGGCTCCTTCTCGGGAGGTTTCCAAACCCGTCTGGACACGTTCCTGTGCCCCCTGATGGAGGGGAAGCTGCTTGAGCAGGTGCTTGGGCTGGATGAGCTCTGCAGGGCCCTGCCAACCCCTGCCATTCTGTGATTCTAGGACTCCATGAAGCAGTTTGAGTCACTGCACACCTTGCACCCACCTCGGATCACCAAGCTGATCCCTCTCTGTGGCTTTGCTCCCCAGGTTACGGCCATGCAGCCCCCAGCACGGATGGGGGGAAGGTCTTCTGCATGGTCTACGCCCTTCTGGGGATCCCCCTCACCCTTGTCATGTTCCAGAGCTTGGGTGAGAGGATCAACACCTTCGTCAAGTACCTCCTCCACCGCATCAAGAAGTGCCTTGGCATGAGGCGGGCAGAGGTCTCCATGGCCAACATGGTCACCATTGGCTTCTTCTCCTGCATCAGCACCCTCTGCATCGGGGCAGCCGCCTTCTCCTACTACGAGCACTGGAGCTTCTTCCACGCCTACTACTACTGCTTCATCACCCTCACCACCATCGGCTTCGGGGACTACGTGGCCCTGCAGAAGGACGAAGCCCTCCAGACCAAGCCGCAGTACGTGGCCTTCAGCTTCGTCTACATCCTGACGGGGCTGACGGTCATCGGGGCTTTCCTCAACCTGGTGGTGCTGAGGTTCATGACCATGAACGCCGAGGACGAGAAGCGGGACGCCGAGCACCGGGCGCTGCTGACCCGCAACGGGCAGACCGGGAGCATCCACCCCGCCGATGCCAGCTCGGCCGTGCCGGCGGCGGCTGGGGGTGGAGGAGGAGGAGGAGGAGGAGGCGGCGGCGGCGGCTTTCGGAACGTCTACGCCGAAGTCCTTCACTTCCAATCCATGTGCTCGTGCCTGTGGTACAAGAGCCGGGAGAAGCTGCAGTACTCCATCCCCATGATCATCCCCAGGGACCTCTCCACCTCGGATACGTGCGTGGAGCAGAGCCACTCCTCTCCGGGCCGCTGCCCCGAGACCCCTTCCAACAGATGCTTCTGCAACGCCCGCCGGTCGGCCATCAGCTCCGTCTCCACCGGGCTCCACAGCCTGACGGCTTTCCCGGGGCTCATGAAGCGCCGCAGCTCCGTGTAGCCCCTCTCCATCCCCTCCCCAGACCCGCCTCCCCTCACCTCCCCCCTTGACCCCTTGGTGACAGCAAGAGGAAACCGCCCCGGGGTCTCGTCTGTGGAGGGGTTGGGACCTCAGGGTGGGGGGATGCAGGAGCACCGGTGAGGCTGCCCCAGTCCTCTCCAAAGCAGAAAGCAAGCAGCTGCTGGGTTGGGTTTATTTTCATTTTAATTTAAACTTATTTTATTTCTATTTTATTCTGCAAAACCACTCCTCAAAAATGTGAAACTTGAAGAGCCCGGAGAGTGTTCGAACCCCGTGTGGTGGGGGGCGGGGGTCTGCCTACACCTCCCACTATGATACATCTGTGCAAGCACCCTGGGGACCCCCACGGCACCCCGAGCTCTGGTTGTGAGCCCGACGCGTGACCGCGTGTGGCAGAGGAGGAGGAGGGAGAGGAAGACGAGGGGCTGCCGGCACCGACCGCGGGCAGCAGCGGGGTCCCGACCGCTCCATCCTGTCTCCGCCTTGCTCGCGGCTCCGGGGCCGCCCCCGGGAAGGTAGCGAGGGATGCGGCCGGCGAAGGCGAGCACGCATCAGCGGGCAAATCAGGCTAAGAGGGGCTTAGACGGAGCTTTTGCCATGGCCGCGCGCATCAGCCTGCCCCTGCGGCCCAGAAAACAAGCCGTGAGTCACGTAGGCTGCCGAAAAACGCCAGCCCCGGCTCGGTGGGCAGCCCTCCGAGAGCTCTGTGGGGTTAGTTTAACTCTTTTTAGATGGACAAAGCCGGCGTTCCCGGGATTTTTCCGTATGTGGAGCCCCGGAGCCATCGCCGGGAGGCAGAACGGGCAGCGCAGTCCCCTGGCACCCCCATCGCCATCCTCGCCCTGCGGCAGCTCTGGGGCTGGAGCCGTTACCCTCGAGGAGGAGCATTTTGGGGGGACAACATGGGGCATTATATGACTTTTTCATCCTTTCCACCTTCATGTCAGGTGCCGGGTTGCACCGGTCCCCTTCCCACCCGTGCCCTGCCTCGCCCCGACAGCTTGAGCCCAGAGAAAGGGGTTTCCCTGGGGTCCTGGGGTTTTCCCCCCTGGGCACATCCCGGGGGAAAGGGGAGTGTCACCTCCAGCACGTCAACCCCACGGGTGAGAACTCCTCCTCCTTGCCCCTCCCCTCCACAGACAGGGCAGCCCCCAGTCCCACGGGGAGCATCCCCATCGCCCTCAGCACCCAAAGCACAGGCTGTCCCCCTGCCAGCGGGGACATGGGGGGACACCAGCCCCTCTCTGAGCTCCAGGGGTGCCAGGGGGGCATTTAGGAGGCAGCCACCCATCCCGCCTCTTTCTTTTCTCACCTTTTAACAGAAGAAAACCAATGTATTTCTAATACTTGACATATCTGTACATACTGTTAGATACCAGAGAGGATATTTATTATCGTATCTATAGAAATCTATAAATATCTATTGGAAAGGAGTCTCGGGCGCGGGAGGGGGGAGGGGGAAAGGGGAGTGGACATCAAGTCACTGATGACTCCAGGGAATTTCTTTTCGCTCTCTGCATCTTTCTCCTCCTTGGGCAGCCGAGGGGAACCACGCTTCCCCCTTCTCCCGGCAAAGGTTTCTCTGGTTCTCATGCCAAAGTCGATTTGTACCACTGAGTTACTTTCCTTAGAGAGAGAAATAAAGGCTGGTTCAAACCTTGGCACCGCCTCGGCTCCTTCCCTGGGCGAGGGGTTGGGAGAGCAGGGGTTCTTGGGGCCGCCCCGTGCTGCAGCTCTGTGCCGCCGGGATCGGGATGTGTGAGGATTTCCTTGGGATAAGTCTCGGCTCCTCCCCTGATTTTTCCCCAAGGAGGAAAGAGAGGGGGAAAAGCGAGAAGGCTCGGCTTTGAGCTGAGGCTGCAGCATCCTTTGGTGGGCTCGACGGGAGAAGGACCTCGGACCTCGGGCTGCCTTTCCCAGCCTGTCAGCATCTGCTAATGCAAAGCTGGAGGGCATCCTCTCCCTGCAGTCCTCCAAACCCCAACAGAGCCCTAATCCTCCTCCTCCTTCTTCTGCCTGTAGCAGCATCTCTGCAGCCTTCACCTAGGCTGGAGACCTTCCTCTGCTCCGTGCAACAGCCAAGAAGCATCCAAGGATAGCAAAGGGTTGCAATCTGCTGTGTGACCCAGTGGAAGACAAGGATGAGCCCCACTGTCTGGGACTGTGTGGGGAAACTGAGGCACGGGCAAGAGTTGCACAAAGAGAAAAGCTGGGGGGACCTTGGGCACCTGGCTCAAGAAGTCCAAGGGGATTAGGAATCCCTCCATCCAAATTGGGCATCTGGCTCAAGAAGTCCAAGGAGATTAGGAATCCCTCCATCCTCCTTGGCTTCCTGCACTGCTCACGGAGAAGATGCAATGCTGAGACAGCTGGAGCTTTGGTCTGATCCACTTAAGACCATTCCCAGGGTGAAACTTGTCCCCCAAGATCCCAGTCTCCCACTGCACACAGCTGCCAACCCCCTGCAGCTGGGACAGCTGGGGAGAAAGTCACCGATGAGTTGGGATGGACCATCTGGGTGGCTGCTGGTGACACAGGGCTGGGAGTGAAGGAGCAGCCAGAGAGACTTGGAGAGGATGGACAAGCCATCAGAGATAAACCTCATGATGTTCAAGGCAAAGTGCCAAGTCCTGCCCCTGGGGAGGAACAACCCCAGCTAACAAGGGCCACTCTGCTGGAAAGCACCTCAGCACCTCACCGTAATCATATAAAACACCTTTAAGATCCTTGAGTCCACCTCCTCCCTTCACCCTGCCAAGCCCACCACTAATCCATGTCCCTCAGCACCTCAACTACACGGCTTTGGGGACTCCACCAGCTCCCTGGGCAGCCTGGGACAGGGGCTGACAACCCTCTCAGGGAAAAAGTTCTTCCTCAGCTCCAATCTAAACCTCCTCTGGGGCAACTTGAGGTCATTTCTTCTTGTCCTGTCATTCATTACTCGGGAGAAGAGACTGACCCACACTTCACTACAGCCTCCTGTCAGGGAGTGATCATGTCTCCCCTGAGGCTCCTCTCGTGCAGGCTGAACACCCTCATGGCCCTCAGCTGCTCAGGATACGCTGAACTTCTGAGGACATTCTGAGCTTCATTATGCAAAGCAGGTTGAAGGACCTGACCCTTCCCCTCTGCTCAGCACTGGTGAAGCCGTCTGGTGTATTGAGGCTAGTTCTGGGCTTTCCAGTCCACGAGGGACAGGGAACTGCTGGAAAGAGACCAACAAAGGGCCACCAAGATGGTGAACTCGAATCTCTCTCCAAGGAGGTGAGGCTGAGGGAGCTGGGGAGCAGAGAAGGCTCAGGGTGATCCCACCATGGCTCTAAATAACCATTAGGGAAGAGGACAGATCCAATACCTTCCCAATGGTGCCTAGGGACAGGATAAAAGACTCAGTCACCCCCAGTGCTGGGGGGACATCGCCAGGGAAGCAATGGGGACTTACTGCCTTATCCTGAGTGACTTTTTTTTCCTCTCTCCCTCCTTCTCTAAGCACTTCAGTTTCCCTGTCAGCCATAGCCCAAATATTTAGAGTCTGCTGGAGCAACTTAAAATTCCTCCCCCTTACAAAGCAGCACGGCCACTTGCAAAGCTCCAAGCCACGAGGAAGAGGAGGAGAGAGGGGAGGGGAGCGAAGGCCACCAGCCTGGCCAAAAAGGGGCCAGGTAGGGGGTGAGAAGCAGGAAGAGAATGGGGACAATGCAGGGTTTAATGGGGGGAAATAAAGAAAAGTAAATGAAAGCCTGCACTGCTCTGGTTTTCTAAAGCCTTTTTCGGTAAAGAGGGTACATTTCAGTCCCCTCCACAACACAACCCCTCCTTAGGGCCACATTTCACCTCCATCCCTTTCAGCCCCCTCCCTATCACTCCTCTCCTCATCAACTCCCTCCTCAAAAACACGTTTCAAGCCCCTCCCCATTACACACCTCCCCTGGGCCCACGTTTTTGCCCCCTCCACATTGCCCCCCTCCCCAGAGCCACATTTCACCCTCCTCTCCATCACCTGCTCCCCAAGGCTACATTTTGTCCCCCTCCCCATCACCCCTCAACCCAGGGCCACTTTTGGGCCCCTTCTCCACGGGGCAGGGGGAGATGCCCACTCCAGCCCTGCCCCCTCCCCATGCCCACCCCTGCCCCGGCCGCGGGAAGGGTTAACTGCACTCCCGCCGCCCGCCTTGGCCACAGCCCTTGGAGTGGGTTTTTCTCCTCCCACGGGTCACGGCCGGGACTGACGTGGATGGAAAAACAATTTATCTGCGGCTGGCGGGGAGGCCCCGGGGCGGGGGGGACACGGGAGTGCAGCCGCTGCCAGGTGTGGGGGGCCCCCACGACAAGTGGCAGCTGATGGCTGAGCGTCACGAGTGGGGAGTGATACCTCGGAGGGCAGAGGGGGAAAACGACACCCCCCGGAGAGGGGGCTCTGGGGGCAAGGGGACAGACACTGTAGCCATGAGTGAGGGATGGGCACCACGGAGTGACCGGGGATGGCAGCGCATCGTCCTGCAAAGGGTTGACCTGGGGAATCAGTCAGGATTGGGTTAGTTAGTCGGGACTGAGTTAGTCGGGGATGGGTTGGTCAGGGTTGAGTTAGTCGGGAGAGGACTGATGAGACAGGGTCAGTCAGGACGGAGTTAATGGGACAGCGCCAGTCGGGACAGGGTTAAGTCAGGACAGAGTCACTCGGGGCAGGGTTAGTTGAGGAAGAGTTAGTCGGGACACGGTTAACGGGACAGAGTCAGTCGGGATAGGGTCAGCCAGGACAGGGTTAACGGGACAGGGTCAGTCAAGACAAGATTAATAGGACAAGGTTAAAGGGACTGGGTCAGTTGCGACAGGGTTAACGGGACAGGGCTAACAGGACAGAGTTAACGGGACAGAGTTAACGGGACAGGGTTGGCAGGGACAGGGTTGGCAAGAACAGGGCTAACAGGACAGAGTTAACGGGATGGGGTTAACGGGAGGGGGTTAATGGGATGGAGTCAATTGGGACAAGGTTAGGGGGACAGGGTTAACAGGACAGGGTTAAGGGCAAGGGGTTAACAGGAGGGTGTTAATGTGGTGGAGTCGGGACAGGGTTAACAGGATGGGGTTAACAAGACGGGGTTAACGGGACGGAGTCAGTCGAGACGGGGTTAACGGGGCAGGGTTAACGGGACAGGGTTGGCTAGGACAGGGTTAACGGGACGGGGCCGGCGCCGGGAGCCGCGGGGAGCACGAACCCTGCTCCGCCAGCGCCATCTGGCGGCCGCGGCGGGCACACGCGCGACGGGGCGTGGCCTCTCCTCGGGGGCGGGGCCTGC
>WBNH01001424.1:25002-35234 GCA_013401255.1 Urocolius indicus
GGGGGAGGGGGGGGGGGGGAAGGGAGGGGAGGGGAAGGGCATACCTGCACCCCGGCCGCCCTGGCGAGCTGCGCCGCGGCCGCCCGCCCCTGCCCGCCCCTATTTATCGGTCGGCGGAGCTGCGGGTCCGCCCCGCTCCAGCCCCGGAGATTTCTGGAACCAGCGGGACCAGCCCCCCCTTCCCCCGCCGCGGTGCTTCCCTTCCCCTCCCCCGCCCCATCCCGTCCCGGCCCGTCGTCTCGCCCCGCCTGCCCCGACGCTGCGGGGATGGGCGCAGTGCCGCTCGGATGCGCTTCGTACATCTCACACGTGTGAGAGCTTAAACCTTCCCCGGGGCACCCCCAAAATCCGGGTGCTGCAATTCGGGAAGTGAAACATGGCCGGACATTCGGCACCCCCTCCCTTTACTCCTCCCTCCTCCGCGGGGGATGCAGTGCGTGAGACATTCCCCCCCCCCCCCTTGCAACATGCCCCACTGCCACGGGGCGGGGGAAACTGAGGCACGGTCGACTCCCTCCTCCTCCTCCTCTGCTCTCAGCTTCCCGCCCCCACAACGCTTCCCCTCCCCAGCCTCACAGCCCGAAACAGCGGTTCCGCCCCCCCCCTCCCCCCCAAGGGCTCCTCATCCCCCGGCGTCGAGGGGCGATCGTTGTTCATCCATCCTAGAGCAGCGACGAGGCCCTGGGAACTGGGAGAACTGGCTGGCGCCCAGTAAAAGGGGTGGGGAATCTGCCAACCCTCCCGACAACCCCCCACACACTCCCCGCCCGTCTCCCCCCCCCCCCCCCCCTTGCAACATGCCCCACTGCCACGGGGCGGGGGAAACTGAGGCACGGTCGACTCCCTCCTCCTCCTCCTCTGCTCTCAGCTTCCCGCCCCCACAACGCTTCCCCTCCCCAGCCTCACAGCCCGAAACAGCGGCTCCGCTCCCCCCCTCCCCCCCAAGGGCTCCTCATCCCCCGGCGTCGAGGGGCGATCGTTGGTCATCCNTCGAGAAGAAGTAACAGCCACCTGACTCGCTCGGGTACGGGACACTCGGGGGGAGGGGATGGGGGGTCGTGTGCGGGACGGGTGCGGGGTGCGATGCGCAGGCTCTCCCCGGGCTGCGGGTGCGGACGGGTGTGTGTTGCAGGACGGGACACGCGTGTGCACGGGGGTGGAAGCTCTCACCGAGTGTGTAAGGGGACATGTAGGGACACGTCCTCCTGGGTCTGTGTGAGGGACATGCGTGTGCGTGGGGATGGAAGCTCTCACTGAGTGTGTAAGGGGACATGTGAGAACACGTTCTCGCGGGTCTGTGTGCGGGACACGCGTGTGCACGGGGGTGGACGCTCTCACCGAGTGTGTAAGGGGACATGTAGGGACACGTCCTCCTGGGTCTGTGTGAGGGACATGCGTGTGCGTGGGGATGGAAGCTCTCACTGAGTGTGTAAGGGGGCATGTGGGGACACGGCCTCCTGGGTCTGTGTGAGGGACATGCGTGTGCGTGGGGATGGAAGCTCTCACTGAGTGTGTAAGGGGGCATGTGGGGACACGGTCTCCCGGGTCTGTGTGTGGGACATGTGTGTGCACGGGGGTGGAAGCTCTCACTGAGTGTGTAAGGGGACATGTGGGGACTGGTTATCCCGGGTGTGTGCAGGGCACGCGTGTGCAGGGGGGTGAGAGCTCTCATTGAGTGTGTAAGGGGACACGTGGGGACACGTTCTCCCGGGTCTTTGTGCGGGACACGCGTGTGCACGGGGGTGGAAGCTCTCACTGAGTGTGTAAGGGGATATGTGGGGGACATGTTCTCCCGGGTCTGTGTGCGGGACACTCCTGTGCACGGGGCGGGGGTGGGAGCTCTCACACAGTGCACAGGGCCGTGGAACAATTGCCGGAAATTGTTTAGAAATTGAGCTTAAATTAAAGGTACGGCATCGTTCCACGTTAAGGCAAAGTATAACATCAAAAAGTGTTCTGGGGTGTAGTGCAGCTGATGCACAAGAAATCCGTCCCACAATGGTTCCCTGGGCAAGCAGCAGGGAGCCTGGTACAGGGTGAAGCTTCCATGTCTGCATTCTGGGAGTTAATTGCAGAAGAAAGGAGCTGGATGGTTTTATGGAACTGATAAGCTGCCTGTTGGAGACCCTGAGCCAACAGTCTGTCAGGACTTTTGACAAAAGGCTGTCCTTTGGGTGAACTTTGCTCATTATAAGCTCATTATAATACCCAAACACTCCTCCATCCCAAAGGCTACCCACCTCCGCCACCCCTCACTGAAGCTGCGTGCTCTGCGTTTGTCGTTATCTGTGCCTTTAAAAGTGAAGCGAGAGGGTTTTACACCAATCCCAAGAAAGGTCCCTGTGACCAGAGGCGCTCAAGCTCCACCTCGAAGGTAAAAACACTATAAAAATGGCTTAAGAAAAGGGAGTCTGATAAGGAAGGTACTGTTGGGAACACATCAGGGAAGACTCCATCTCACACTGCCACTGACTCCTGGGATCAGTCCTTGGGCTGAACCCTCCTCCCACCCCCCCCTCCCCCCACAGAGACCCACACCTTCGGGTAAGATCTGGATTCTACCAAGCGCTTCCTCAGAAAACTCTCTATAATCTCTCTCCTTTCAAACTTTGTGTGCTGTATTATTTTCATCATCATATTTGCACGTGCATTTTGCAGGCAGACTCACCAAACAGTGGGGGTTGGAAGGGACCTCTAGAGCTTCTCTAGTCCCTCCCCAACAGGTCTTGTGTGCAGGTTGTGTGTTGTGCACAGGGGTGGAAGCTCTCCCCTAGACTGCATAGGGGATGTGGGGGTGTGTACTCATGGGTCTGTGTATGGGGCATGTGCAAGGGAGTAGAAGCTCTCCTGGATTATATATGAAGAATGTGGGTACATGTTCTCCCAGATCCATGTGCAGGGCACACGTGTGTACAGGGGTGAAAACCCTCCCCAGACTGTATAGGGGATGTGGGTGCGTGTGCTTACAGGTCTATGTGCAGGACACGCGTGTGCACAGGAGTGGGAGCTCTTCTGGACTGTGTAGGGGACGTGTGAGTGTGTGTGCTCATGGGTCCATGTGGGATACACGCATGAACGAGGGCAGAATCTCTCCTCAGACTGTATAGGGGACACGTAGGGATGTGTGCTCACGGGCCTGTGTGCGGGATACGTGTGTGCACAGGGGTGGAAGCTCTCCTGGACCGTGCAGGGGATGTGTCGGGCCATGTTCTCCCAGGACCGTGTGCAGGGAAGTGCGAGCTGTCCTTGGAAGCTATACAGAGCTGCCATTCCCCCCTGAGAGAGGCCTCACCGGCTTTCCCTTTCCTCCTCCAGATTCCTTTTCTTCTCCAAGCACCGAGCAGCCTCGTAGCCTTTTCCCTGCGCTCCTGAGGTGTTGGGCAGACAGATGCCCCTCTCTCCCACGACCAGACTCACTCCTTGTCCCCCTCCCACAAGGGTAATGACATCATACCTGGAAAGTGTTTTATTTTTACACAGTATTGATGTGATTGGAATTGGAGATATATTTTATGTACAGTCTCAGTCGGGATGAAAATAGAGGTTTTCTGTTTTAAGTGGGCAATGGGTCAGAGGAACAATTACTACATGACATTAGTCCTGCAGCTACTGCTTATCGTTGATTTCACAGTTGAAAGCCAGCTTAATGATGACTTATTTCATAGAGATCACTTATTTCATAGAGAAATATGTTACTTCCCCATATCAACGACAGGAGGTGACTCGTCTCAGCTCCAGAGAGTAACCCTGAGGGGTGTCCCCACTCAAGGAAGGAATTTCCAGGCATACCCCAAGGGTGAGTATGTAGTGATAGCCGCCTCCTCCAGAAGTGGGACACGGCTTTGATAGAATAAAATGATTGACTGTCAGGCCGCTGTTGCTGAATTTACAGCTCAGCAGAGGGAGCAGGAACATCTGGTTTTCTAGCCACAATGTTATCTTGAGGATGTCTGCTTTGTTGTAATGCATGATAGGACAAGAGAAAACGACCTCAAGTTGCCGGAGGGAAGGTTCAGATTGGAGCTGAGGAAGAACTTTTTCCCTGAGAGGGGTGTCAGCGCCTGTCCCAGGCTGCCCAGGGAGCTGGTGGAGTCCCCATCCCTGGAGCTATTGCAAAGCCGTGTAGCTGAGGTGCTGAGGGACGTGGGTTAGTGGTGGGCTTGGCACTGTGAGGAGAGGGGGTGGCCTGAAGGATCTTCAAGGCCTTTTCCAACTGAAACAATTATATGATTGTATGATTCTGTGACAACACCAATGTGACCTTTATCTTGTACCTTTTCATCAGGCAGAGCTCTACAACGCTCCTACCACAACCTCCCCTGCCACGGTGGTGCGAGGTGAAGGTGAGGGGCCTGACAGGGTGACACCCGGTTTCCTTCCCCGTTTCCAGGACAATGGCGTCTTTCTGGAGAAGGAAGAACAAGCGCAAGGAGGGTTTTCCCTCACAAGAAGCAGATTTGGGGATATTCATCCAGGAGAGCAGTCCCAAGCCCTGGATGGAAGATGCTGTCCCAGAGAGGGAGTTTGCCAAGAGCAGCCGCCCCGGTAAAAGTTGGAAGCTGAGAAAGGGCCTGTGGTTGCTGTGGCATGTGGTAAGGCGGAAGGGTGGCAGGAAGAAGTGCCAGGCTCCCCAAAAATCCAGGCAGAGACAGAGAGATGCCGGGACACAGGCACAGGCTGTTGAGAGATTCGTTGAGGTGGAGGGGAGAGCAAAGGGGCTGCTGGAGGAGCCAAGGCCCTGTCAAGAAGCCAGCCGAAGACAGCAAAAGCCACCTGAGGGCCAGCAGGAAGAGCAGGTGGCCTTGGTGCCAACAGTCAGTGTCTGCAGCATGGTCCCACACTGTGGGGAAGGCAGCTGGGATGAGCCGATCATCTGGAGCAAAGCCCAGGATGGAGGTGTGCCGAGTGGAGGTGGTGGCCAGGGGGATGAGATGGGTCAAACTCAGCCCCTGGTTCAAGCAAGTGTCAGTGGGGGTGAAGGGAGAAGGACCAGCAGCTCAGCACGGTGGGTAGAGGACAAAGGTGCTGCCACTATCCCTCGAGGGGACTGCAGCAGAGCCAGGCAGGACTGTAACCCCCCATCAGCGGAGAGAAGGTGTGGGGATGAGCAGAGGAGGCAGACGTGGAAGAAGCTGCAGCGCCTGGGAGAAGACATGGCAAGGTGGGAAGGGAGGCCCACGAGAGAGCTGGCGGTCAGGCTGATGGAACTGATCCTACAGACAGAGACCAGGATGTACCCGACGGGCACCAGGAACCCCTGGCATCTCCCCACCGCGCCGCAGCCTCCTGGGAATGAGATCTGTGCGGGCTCTGACGGTGGCCTCCTGGAGCAGGGAGGTTCACCAGCTCCTCCTGAGTTTCAGGAAATACAGGTGATGATGGTGATGGTGGTCAGGAGTGAAGAGCAGTGGAGGGAGGAGTTTGCAGCAGTGTGGGCACAATACGAGATGGACTGCGGGCTGGTGTGCGGGGAGGTGGAGGTGAGATTGGGCTTTGTGCCTTTCCAGCAGCAACCCCCCTTGCCAGCAGCCATGGAAGAGGAGGTGGCAAGCATCCTGCAGCAGCTGCTGGATGACAATGTGGTGGTGGAAGGCTACTCCGCCTCCAACCTCCCCTTGGTTCCAGTGCGCAAGGACAACGGGAAACTGCGGCTGACGCTGAACTGCAGAGCTCTCGGCAAAGCCGCCACCGCCGCGGTGAGGCCAGAGCAGGTGCGCCTGAGCACGACTGAGCTCATGGCGACTTTGAGCCCCCAGAGTAGATACTTCTCGGTGGTGGATCTCTCAAGCGCCTCCTTCGCCATCCCTTTGGCCACCAGCTCCAGAGCCCTGTTTGCTTTCACCTTCAGGGGCCAGCAGTACCTCTTCACCCGCTTGCCCCTGGGCTACCACAGCACCACCTCCATCTTGCACCGGCGGGTGGCCAGCATGTTGTCCCTTCTAACCCAAGAGGATCAATCTTGGGTCTTTTCCTACGTCGATGACATACTCATCGCTGGGAAAAGCCAAAACGAAACCGAAGCCCGAACGAAGAGAGTCCTGCAGCTGATCCAAAGAACCGGCTTTAAAGCCAAGTTTGAGAAGGCGCAGCTCGTCCGGCCTGAGGTGAACTACCTGGGGATGGTGATTGGGGCCAAGGGGCGAGGGATCCCGGCCAGCAAGCTGGAGGCCATATGCAAAATACCCCCTCCGTGGCATCTGCACAGCCTGCGCTCACTGCTCGGGAAGTTTGACTCCTTGAAGGAGTACATCCCCGGCTACTGGGAGCTGGTCTGGCCGCTCCACCGCCTCAGCAAGACACGGGCGCGGTGGGAGTGGGGCTGGAAGGAGGAGCGGGCTCTGAGCAGGCTGAAAGAAGCCATCCTGGCAGCGCCCCCGCTGCGTTTCCCTGATAAATCCCAGCCCTTCGTTATCAGGCTAATGACGGGCAAAAAGGCCTTGGGAGCTTCTTTGCTGCAGGAGGATAAAGAGGGACGGTTGGTCCTAGTGAGACACAGCTCCCGCCTCCTGAAGACCCACGAGCTCTCCTTCCCGCTGCAGGAGCAGAGGTGCCTGGCAGCGGTCTGGGCCGTGCAGACGTTCCAGACCCTGACGGGACCTGCCCCCATCCTCATCCAGATGCCCCATTCCCCGTGGAAGTATCTTTTCCGGGGTGACGTGTTAGGGTCCCACCAGCCAAACCCGCACCCCACACAGTGGACTCTGCTGCTGGTGATGGGGAGGGGGCCCCGTCCTGAGCCAGGGGCCCCGCTGGTCCCCACCGCTCCCCGGCTGTGGCTGCTGCCTTCCCACGTCCCCATGGCCAACGTCTGGTTCACAGCCAGCGAGGAACTTCTCTCCGTCACCTTCGCTGCAACCAACCTGGAAGAGCGGTGGCTGCTTGGGGCGGCCGAGGGCCACTCGGTGCCCGGAGCAGAGCTGGTGGCTCTTTGGCAGCTCCTGCGCCAACACTCATGCGCTGAGCCCCTCTATTTGTACACCTCCTGCTCAGCCCTGACGGAGAGGCTGAGAAGCGGGTGGGAGTGGGGACCTTCAGGTGAGGGTTTGTGGCACGATGTCCTCCAGTGGGTCCATGACAACCCGGGGGTGCTGCATGTCGGGTGTGTGGGGAAGGACTTGGATGAGAGAGAGTGGGGCCAGAAAGTGGGCAGGAGGGCCAGCGAGATGGCTGGCAAGGCCACCACGGGCTGCTGGCACCTCTGGGAGCCTTCAAAGCACGAGAAGCAAGAGATCATCGCCCAGTGTCACAGCTGGTTACACGAGGGGGTGCAGGAGACCCTGGCACGAGTGCGTGGGGTGGCACCCTGGGAGGGCGACGAGGAGGACGTGGCCCGTTGGGTGTCGAGCTGCCTGGAGTGTGCCACAGGCAAGGAGGAGGAGGAGCAGCAGGGAACGGGCAGGATAGAACCGCAGCGGGTGCAGGGGCCGTGGTCCCAGCTCCAGCTGAGCTGCATCCACGGCCTCCCTGAGAGCCAGGAGAGGCACCGGGCCCTCTTGGTGGTGGAGGATGAGTTTTCGGGGTGGGTGGAAGCTTTCCCGATGCGGGGGGAGGTGCTGGCAGAGGAAATAGCCGAGGTGCTCTTCAGGGAGGTGCTGGCGCGGCACGGGACACCCCGTGCCATCCGTTTGCCGCAGGCGCCTCACTTTTTCGGCGATGCCATGCGGCAGGTGATGGCAGCCACGGGCATGGAATTCCCGTGGGACATCCTGTGGGGACGCTGGGCGAGCCAGGCCATGGTAGTCCTGCGGCAACTAGCCCAGGGGGCCGGCAAGGAGTGGGGAAAGATGCTCCCTCTGATACTGGCGGGGCTGCGAGCCGAGTGGGTGCGGGGAGAGGCGCTGAGGCCTTGCCGCCTTACTTTGGGCTTCCCGTTGGAGATGAGGTTGGGGAGGGAGGAGGAGGGCGACTGCCCACAGGATCGAGTCCTGTCCTGGCTCAGGCAGCTGCAGGAGGATGAGGCCCCCTACAAGCGCCAGACAGAAGCCACGCTGCTGTGGGACTGCCCGGAGGGGGTTGCTCTGGGGCTGTAGCCTCTGTTTCTTCCCCCAGACTGCTGTCTCTGTGTCGTGGTGAGGGGAGAAAATGGGTGCACTAGGCTTGCTGGGGGGCTTTTAGGCAGGGCTGGTTGGGTTTAGGCAGGACGGGGGAGATTTCAGGAAGGAATGGGCGGCTTTGAGGCAGGGTTGGGTTTCTTAGGTATGACTAGGGGGGTTTGGACAGGACTGGGGAGGCTTAGACAGCGTTGGGAGCACAGGTATGGCACCCATGGGGCAGCTGGGCCAGTGGGAGAAGGGGAGCACAGGCCTGGCCATTCCTTTGAATGGTTTTTTTTTTTCTTTCCCTTCTATTTTTCTACTTCTTCAATGATTAAACAGTTTCTAATCTTGACCCACAAGTTTTCTTGGGTTTGTCTGGGATGGAGTTAAATTCCTTGTAGCAGCTCAGTGGTTTGGGTTTGGGCCAAGGAAGGGTGCTGATGGCAGAGGAGTGCTTTAGTTATCACAGCTCAAGGTCTTTTTCTGCTCCTCTGCCCCAGGGGGACAGAAGTCACCTAGGATACATCTCAAGGCTCCTTTGGGAGTAGGTGAGAGAAGAGCCAAACCCAAGTCTCAGCCCCCACCTGTGACCTCCAGGTGATCTCATGATGCTCTTCACGGTCTTCCAAGGGCCGTGGGGCTGTATCCTTCTCCATTTCGTCTCATGGTTCTCAGGTTAGGGCTCTCCAAGCCCTTCTGCCACTTAAAACCGTGGACGTTGTAGAAATTACAGAATCACTGAGGTTGGAAAAGACCCTGAATGTCATCAGGTCCAACCTTTAGCCCAATGGAAGGCAATCACAAGCCCTGGGGGTGCACAGCCCCTGCAGACCCCAAGCTCTCGTCCATTAGCCGTCTGATGTCAAAGGAGCAGGATCTAAACTGCAGGGTCTGAGCTACAGCAGGTAGCACAAGGACTGGTAGCTCAGGGGACTAGTGACAGGAACCCATCTGCCAGCCTAGCAGATGTATATTTAGCGCTTCTGCGGTGAGCTGGCAGTTCAAACGATGAGTCAGCAGGGCTGCAAGAGAGCAGCGGCGACGCTGATGCAGCAGCAGCAGCATTTAGCCTGATGGTAAATCTGGTAGCCAGGAGGTGGTTAAAATAGCCACAGGGAAAGGGAGGTGGGACCAGCCGAGTTACACATCCGGCCCTGAGTCATGGGGCCAGCACTGTGCTGCAGCTGAGGGTGAGGGAGGGCAGGCGGTGGGAAGAAGGTTTCAGCTGCCACCTTGTGAACTCCATAACAGATGCTGTAGGATGGGGCATTGGACGTGGCCACTGCAAAGGGCATGGCCTGAGGGGCTTCAGGATCACAAACCGAGAGTGGTGGGTGTTGGTGTATTCTTTGGGATGAGGTGGTGGGGAAAGTGGGGAATCACAGCATCATGGAATGAGCTCATCCAGCCCAAGCCCCTGCTCAAGCAGGTTCCCCTCAAACAAGGGGAACTGCACCATGTAGAGGAGGGTTTGGAAACCTCCCGAGAAGGAGCCTCCACACCCTCCCTGGGCAGCCTGGGCCAGGGCTCCCTCACCTCAACACCAAACAAGTTTCTCCTCCTGTGCCAGTGGCACTTGCTGAGTTCCAGCTTGTGCCCGTTACCCCTTGTCCTGCCACTGGCCACCACAAAACAAACACTGGCCCCGTCCTCTCCACACACACCCTTTAGGGATTTCTCAGCATTTGTGAGGGCTCCCTCAGCCTTCTCTTCTCCAGGCTGAACAGCCCCAGGTCCTGCAGCCTTTTCTCCTCACAGTGATGTTCCAATCCCCTCAGCACCTTGGTAGCCCTGCACTGGCCTCTCTCCAGCAGTTCCCTGTCTCTCTTGAGCTGGGGAGCCCAGAAGTGGACACAGGACTCCAGATGAGGCCTCAGCAGGGCAGAGAGGATGAAGAACCTCCCTCCACCTGCTGCCCACACTCTTCTTCATACACCCCGAAGTACCTCATCTAAAGGAAGCAGCAGAGAGACACCAGAAATACTCCGTTTCTAGGGACAGGCCTGGGCTGAAGCATACAGTAGCTGGAGACACCTCCTTGGTGGCCCTGGGTTGTCTAAGGGGGCCATTGGAGGAGGAGGAGGAGGAGGAGGGAGGTCATGTGGGACGAAGGCTGCCCAGGAGCCTGGCTGGATCTCAGCAGAGGGCAGCTGTCGGATAGGTTGGAGGGCAACATCAACATAGAGCTGACAAATT
>WBNH01001425.1:0-216253 GCA_013401255.1 Urocolius indicus
ATATATATACATATATATAATTTTTGTTCTTAACTGGCCTGACTTCAGAATTTCACTTCCATTCATCCAGTGATCAATGAGCAAAAGAACACTGTATTTCTCTTGCAAATACACAATGACACAGTAATTTATAATGAATATGTATATTGGGAACTGAAAAACAAAGTGATTCTCACGAGGATTCTAAAGTAAACTGAGATTAGAAATGGAGGCTGATCCAAGAAGTAAAACTGAGCACTATACTATTAACTAATAAGAGTTTCCTTTTCACTGTATGTTAATTGGCATTCGTTAATTTGTATTCACAACTTCTCTGCGGGGTGTATTTCTTATCATTTGAGAAACTGAGGCAGTAGAGAGACAAAAGTTTACAAGATGTAAACCGGAAAAAAAAAATTTAAAAAAAATAAGAAAGCAATACTCAAACACAAATTCTAGTTCAAGAGCTCCTGGTATGCAACCATTGTATCTAGGTCAAGTTTTGCAAGCAAAACTGTGCTGGAGTAACGCAAAAGTAACAGGAGAATCGGTGCTTCCTGTATAAATTGATGGTTCCATAGGAAGGTCTGTATTGCCCTTTCCACTGCCAACTGAAAGGATTTGCAACCAGGACGAAAGTAATGTGCCTGGCTCCCTTTTTAGTGTAGCTCTTAGCTGTCTCCTATCAAAATCTCATATTATCTCCTTTTTATTATTGCAAAAGGAAGGACAGCAATACTTGTTTTTATGGTTAAGATTGTAGACTTTTAAATCATGTTTCATCGGCGTCAACACCTACTTGCTTGGTGGCCTGAAGCAAGGTAGCCAAACGGCCTGGGTGGGATTTTCAAGCATATTAGGGCTATATTTTATAAAGTTATTTAGAAACCTGAAGATGTAAACAGACACACAGTTCATTGAAAGACATGTATTTTGCTGGTACAGGTACATATCAAGATTCTCCAAGGCAACTAATTTTCATCTTTGAGGACCTGCGTGCTAGAAATGTTTAAACACTTTACTTGAAACAGGTTTTTCACCTGAAAATGCCTTTTTTTTTTGTCAGATTCAAAGCATTTCCCAGAGATGTGTAAAAGTGTTTTGACATTGTCTACAGTTAAAAGATCAAACCAAATTGTCTTGATCTTCTCTCACTATGATAGCAAAAATTTCATGCAAATAAAGTGAAAAGTATAACTTTACTGTTTTCTTATATTTCATTTTGAAAAATTATTTCATACTCTCTGGAAATCTGGTCCTTAGAGATGGCTTAAATCTGTTGGATTTCTTGTTCTTTGTAATATTCCTACAAACTTCAGAGGAATCAATTTACTTAATGCTAAGTATTTTTTAAAATTTCATTCTCTTTCTGTTCACAACCTGTATAATGGGAAAAATAATCAGAATAGCTAAACTACAGAGGTATCCTAAAGTTTTAATTAAGTTCTAGAAATTAATTCAGGATACTGAGATGGGAGAAAAGGAGAGAAATTATATCGTCCTATGCACTGTGGCCTTTGGATGTAGATTGTGAAGCTGTAGCACTTTCGACATTTGAAAATCTGGAACTTCTAACTCCCAGTCCTACAATCTAGAGATTAATGTCTCTCTTTCCAAATGGTGAAGAGTGAAAAATTCTTTTTTTTTTTTTTTTGCTCATGTTTTATAATGTGATATTTAGCAGTTTCAGTCTTCAGTCTTAAATATTATTCCTCCATAGGATTCTTTTTTTCAGTCCCTTGTATGTGCTCCTCTAACTGACCACTCTCCTTTCCATCTTGACAGGACCTCCTTGGTTCAATGATAACATATTCCAGGCACTTTTCTGATTGCTAATTTCATAATTTCTACTGGTACATTTAGAATTACAGTTCCTGTCCAAGCATGGACAAGATTAGTATCAATATAATTTGCAGATGGATGTGCATCCTGGGCACTTATCTGCACAAAAACAATTTAAATGTTTCCCTCATCCACTGAGAAATGACAAGGCCCTCAAGTTGTGATACTGTCAATCTTTTTACTATACCTTAAGTGCAAAAGCCCTGTTTGGTTAGAGGTGGTGGGAGAACTGCCACTCTTCTTTCACCAGTCCTCTGAGAGACACACTGGAGACAGTACACTTCCTTTGTGAAGGATCCCCAAAAGGCAAAGGTAGGTAAATCTGCTGCATCTGCCCCACTACAACTGAGGGAGGAAGTTCCTTCAGACATAGGAATTCAGGAAACCCCACAAGGAGATAATGATTTCTCTGAACTGCTGCAGGAGTGGTGAGGATAATTGATTATTCATAGACATGGCACTCAGACATGTTTTCAGTTCAACAAGTAGAGAAAGTGTTTTAGTTTGTATCCTCAAACTGCAAGTACATGCCTACATGATGCACACTCTAGGAAACACCTGCATGGCCATCCATAATCAGATGGCTTTGGAAAGATTCTAGACAACCTGGTATGCTACTTGTAATACAGAAAGACAACTTGTAGTTTCATTTTTAGTGGATTTTGATAGTCACACAGATTCACATCCTGAGCCTAACACTATCATTTCAGAGCGAAGGTGTTTCTGCAGCTCCTCTAACCTCAGAGTCCAGCTATGGAATCACTGTCCCTTGCAGCATCCCTTTTGCCGCCTTCACATTACACCTCTAAATGTCACCTGTTACTGCCAGATGAGGCAAGCATCAGGAGCACAGGGGTGCCCCCCCAGAGGCAGGGACAGGAGTGTGATGGGCAAGGCCATGACACAAAGCAGAAGAGTATAAGCCACCTCAGCAGGTGTTAATGGACTATAAATGGGTCACAGCTTCTGGTTAAAATTCTCCCTGTCTCCCAGCATAATCTGCATCTCTAGGGCATCTCTAGGATCTTTGTGATAAGACAAGTTAGAAAATTGTCTGGGTTTATAAGGATTGCATTGTTCTGGTTGGAAAGTACAAGGCATAGTATCAAAATAATACAGCTTGGCTTTGAAATTTCAGATAGATTTTGGCAACTTAGATTGTCCAAGGTCTAGCAGTTTTCTACCTGGAAAATAAACTGTGAAAAATACCAATTTTTTAATTTGCTTTCTGAATAAATGTCATCCAAAAGTTTTCAGATTTAGAAGTAGAAAATTAGAGAAACGCCACCTAGATGACTGTTTTCATCTTATTTTTTCAGAGTATTCATCCCCTGTGAAAATAAAACAGCATGGTTTCCCTATACAGAATGAGTACCACTCTAAAAATGTACAACTATAAAATCTCAAGTTTCTTTTGCTTCTGACTAGAATTCCTAACACAACTGGCATTTTAATCACATATTATTATTTTCAATTGTGATGGATGTTTTAAGCAAATTCTCATTTGATTCTTATCTTGCTTTATTTTCTTCATCTCTTGTCTTAAACTGTTGTCCATATTATCGCAGTTGTACACACTAAGTGGCTGCACCGGGGGGAACAGATAAAATAATCCCTACTCACATGGCTTCTGCAGTGTCAGTTGTTTCAGTCATAAACTGTTGTGTTTTATGATTCTCCAAGGTAAAAGTATGTCACAAATTTCAGATATCTCCATGACTTGTGATTTTTTTCTCACAAAATGAGACCTTTGTATGATTCAGGCACTCTGCTTATACAATGTCAATAGATGTCAATAGAAAGAACCAGCAACAAGTTTCTTTTGAGCTTTGTTTCATTGTCAGACAAGACTTCAGCACTGCATAACACTTACATTGCAGGCACTTTTTTTTATTGCATGACACTTTCTCATGCCTCCAGGATGGCAAAGAAAAAAAAAATCAAAACTTTCAACCTAGAAAATTTAACTGAAAGCCACAGTTCAGAATCCAAATAGTAGGCTCCTGTCTGTGCAATATGACTGGGAAAATTTGAAGTTTTTGCTGTCAGTTCCCTCTCTTCTTTCTTTCCCTGAAAATCTCCCAACCAAACATTTATGGTTATTCAGTTGACAGCCAATAAATAGCAAAGTGTTTGGGGGAAATCTGTAGTTTTTTTGGAAAGAAACCTATAAAAGAAAGAGACGCAGGGAGAGAGAAAGGTTGAGGAGGAGAGAGAGCGTAATCTGTACACCATCTGTTGCCTAGTGCAATTCATGCTGACACAGGGCTTTTTGACATTTTATACCTCGAATGCAAGCACATAGATCATTTCTACCTTGTACTTTTCCCGTCTCATTATCGGAATTTATTCCCTCGCTTTGTTGTTGGTGGAGTCTCTATTCTAATTGTTTCTTACATGTGCTGTAAATCTGTCCTCCAATCAGTAAAGCCCTGGAACATGAAACTGAGACCTAGCAATTTCCTTTGCTTACCAGTGCATCTGCTGGAGCGTAGTGTTGAAATAAAATGAAACATGTTTGCACTCTTTTTCTATCATACTGTAATGCGCCTTTCATTTCGCTCAAGGAATTTTTAATATTCAAGCCATACCCTGCGCATGAAGTCATTTCCCTTCGATATAATTGTAATGGTAATACGCATGGCCTAACTGGCAGTGGCACAGCTGGCTGCTTGCCACAGCTGAGCCTCTGACTCAAAGACTTTAATTCTGTCATGCCTCATCTGGTTTTATGTACTCTTTTGTAGTTAGTTCACAAATTTATTCTAGGGTATCCATTGAGATGAGCAGGCCATTGACTTTTCTCTAAAGACAGCACACTAAGCTAATGAAGGGTACCAAATACGTGCATTGATAACCTGTGTGCATACTGAGTAGAAGTCAGATTATAAGTGAATGTGCCTGTGTGGTCAGGACTTATTGACAGATGCTTAGGCCTTGATTGTGCAAAGATTTAGTGGCGGTGCACAGAGGTAAGCGTAGGCAAAAGTCTTGCCTTGTTGCTGCCTGCAGGATCTGCTGTCACGAGTGCCAAGTGGCACAGGGTTTACATTAGCAGCCTGTTGGCCCACAGGACTGTTTAATGGATTAATAGTGTTTTGTTTTGCAACTTTTAATTAACTGAGTCTTCCTGCAAAATCATAGCACGGCTTTAGCCACAAGGAGCTTTTAAAATCTCTCCTCGGGTTTATTTCCACTTACCAGGTCAGAATAAAGTTCTTCAGTCTTAGCAATGATGTCTTGATGCTTTATATGCTTACCATACCTCTTTCACTGTGCCTGTCACTGAGCCCAAAATGCATGCTCTCAAAGCATGGTTCTGTGTTTATCTTTCAGCTTTCATCCCTCTCAGCTTTCACTAAGATCTTCCATCTTTCTCCCTCTAACTCTCCTAAAAAAAAAAGTGATCCTTTCAAGAAGCCAGAATATCTGACCCCTGCTTCTACTTACTCACTGGAAATATACTTCAATTGATGGTTGCCGTTGTCATCCATCCTCACCTTTCCAAGTCTGCTGTTTGTCTCTGCTCTATTTGTCCGTAATAACTTAGAGAGAAGATTTGCTTTTGTCTATAAAGCTCAATGCACATCTACTGAGTTACAAGAGCAATAAAGTGTTATTTACCAGGTTTATGGATCGCTTGCTTTCAGTCTATCGTTCAAATGTAAGCCCCCTCTGAAAGTTAAAAGCTGTTGGTGTGAATCGATTCGGACTTCATTTTATGCTAGCTGAAATCAATGGCCAAGCTTGTTTCTTGCTTTGGGAGAAAGGTCTTACTAGCTGCACATACTGCAGATTTTCTTGATTTGATGGTCAAGCCATAATGCTGAAAAAATGTTATTTGAACAAAAGATCTCATTCAACTTGAGGTGAAAATTTCTTTTTTATTGTAGAATAATTATGAAATATTATGAAATGATGAAGTGAAATAAAAGAAAATGCAGCTTCAAAAGAGCAAAAATACAACTTTTAGAAAAATTAATTTGTCTTTCCCAGGAAAACAAATTGTCATAATTGATTGTCATTTACAGTATGGGTTTCTTTTCAAGTAATCTCTTTTTTCCTTTTGAAAATGAATTTTTAAAAAATATATTTTTTATTAGGTCTAAGGAAAGTGCAGAAAATACAGCAAAGCTTATGTGTCCTGCCAACTGCATATTTACTACTACACTCAGATGATGATTCAGCCAATCTGTAGTACAGATCATCTCTGATCTATACTTTAGGATTCAGGAGCAAATGAGCAGGTAAAAGGGAATATTGGCACCTGGCCAGGTTTTGTCCTGTTAAGAAGCCAAACACGGCCATAGTATACATCTAAACTGAAATTCACAGATATCCTTAGTTTAGGTGCAGCATAAAAGAACAGAGTTGGAAAAAAGCATCTCGGCTCTCTCAAGAATATATCCTGCTCTTCTCTTTTAAAGACTGCTTCAGGAATAGCAGCTACCATCAGCAAGCAAAAGTTTTTTTTGAAACCTGGGAACTGAATGGCGCAGACTTAAAAAATCCTACCAACATAAGGGCTTAAATTCTCAAAAATTCACACAGTTTTTCATTTGAAGCATCTATTGGTTTCATTATTCACTTGAACAATCAGACCAGACAACTTATTCATGTCTCAACTACTAAGGATTTAGCTATAACTGTTTAGTTTGCAAACTTTTGCCTTCCCTCTCTACCATGCCAATCTTTTCCCCTTCTTTCATTTCAAAAGAATCTAAGTCTGGGGTGCATGCCAAATAGCCATTTTTCTAATCTTCCTGATAATCCACACAACTGACTGATGTGATAATGAGGTACAGGAGTCAATTACATTTTGTGGAAGCATCAAAAAAAAAATCATTTAATGCCTCCCCCATCTCTGAAATACTATCCTGGACCTTGCTGTTCATACATACCCATGTCAAAGGTAGCCTAAGGAAAAAAACCACTTGTGTCTCTGGTACGTGCTTGGATTTAGAATTTTCCAGCCCCTGTTTCTCTGTTCACAATTTATTTTCTTCATATCAGCTTTAAATATGAAGTAGGTTCCTAATGTTTACTTAAATTTTTCAGTTTTTAAAAATAGTATTGCAAGCATATGATTCTCATAAAGCATTTTGTGCAGGGGAAAAAGTAAGCCTAGAGGCAAACCCTGTAACTCTCCAGACTGTAAAGACAGAATGATGACAAATTGTATAAATATGTGCAAATTGTCCAAATGATGTCATGTATCCAGGCTCGCAAAAGTCAGAAAGAATACTTGAGTGTAAGGTCAGCACAGACTCTTCCTTTGAATAAAATTGAGCAATTACATTCAATTTGTTTAAATTTATCACCAAGAAAAATGTTTTGTTTAATCTCAATCTTCATTTTATTTTTCAAGCATTTTGGAACCCACTGTATTATTATAGCAGTGAAGGCCTCCAGTAAATTCAGGAAAGCCTTGATAAGTAGCAGCGCGCATTAAGTACGCTGCCTGTTGGAAAACATTGGTGAAGTAGAGCAGCATACCTGTGACCCACTACATGAAAATGCACAATGAAATTTAAATAGCAAATTGCAGAGCCTCGTGAAGGTGTTGTGTTTAGTTTGTTTTTGTTTTTTTTTTTTCTTGAAACAAGCAACACTCTACAGTACTTTAAAAAATTGCATATTGAAACATTCTGTGGCCAGAGGACAGAGGTACATTCTCTGGGCTCCAAGTGGTCTGTAAATGCTTATACTGAAGCCTTTTTAATTTACATTACATGGGTCTTCATTCCTCTCTTCCTCTTTCTCTCCCTTTCTCCCTCCCCTGCCCTGCCCTCCCCTTTGAGTATCAAGGTCAGCCTTCTCCAATTATTTGTCTGCAAACCATTTCTTCCTTCAAGTTTTCCCATTTACATTACACAGATCGGTGTCTCCTTGGGTCAAGCTGCTTTAACTTCCACTGCATCTTTTTCTCACCTTTCCAACGCTTTACTTCCTCTCTGCTCTCACCTTCCACATCCAGCCCTTCCAGTTTTGGAGACAGCAAATTACTGTAAAATGGGAAAGAAAAAAAGCATCATTTCTGCTTCCTGACTACATCTAGCCACAGTCAGTGAAATACAGGTCCAGCTGAACATGCAGATGTTTTTTACCAATGCAATGAGATGTTCATTGTTCCTGCACATATATATTTGCTTGTAGAGGTGGTAAACAATTCATCAGCTGTTGCTTTGGTTGTATGCCCTGGTGGTGGGTGTGAATATCTATGTAGAAACTCTCAAATCTGTTGATGTCTGGACTCTTTGGAGCACCTCAGCAATATTTATGTGATAGCTGGTGAAATGGTCATTTGTGACCTCTGTACTAAACATGAGCTAAACTTCAGTTCCTATCACTAAAAGAAACAAAACTATATTTACATGTTTTTACAGGTGTGTAAATCGATGTCCAAAGAGTAAAGGACAAGAAATAATAATAATAAAAAAGAACGAAACCAAAACAACCTAACTTTAAAACACATCTGTATTCTGATTCTGCCTGTGTGATTTGCAGGTTTCAATATATTAACAGTAGTGCCCATTGCATTTGGGAGGTCAAAGAGATTTGTTTAAAATATATAACATGCACTTGCCTCTATCTCAGGGCCAGAGTGCCTGCACACTTTTGTGAGCTGTGACTCACACAAGGAGTCAACGTGAGTAAAGATTTTTCCTTCCAGCCTGCCTGTTTAGGCAAGAAATTAAGAACAGATGGAACCTGTTACAAAAGAATTTCTGAACTATAAGCTTTAAAAATGGTGGCGCTGGTCGATTTGTTTTTTAAGAGAAAGAAAAGCTCTTACAATCTTAATGGGATGATATGTGGTGTACAGCTAATTTGGCATCACGCAATCCAATATAACATCAACTTAGCACTAAAGCAGCTGAATGAGCTATTCTCCAAACATCTTTCAGCTGCAAATGTTAAAACCCCTGTAATTGTTACTTTTAAGAGTGCATTAAAAAGGTTGTGAAAACTGCTCGTTGTAATGATTTCTACAACAGGATCTCTGCAAATACACAGCTGGAGGCTGTCAAACACACACCTCCCTAATAGACAGCACTGTGTGTACAATTAACACGTTAATTTATGGAGTAAACTGATCAGGGCAGACTGGATCTTCAAAGTCAAATGCTCACCACTAAGGAAAAGGTGAAGTTACGTGCCAGGAGCCGCCTTGCTCACCACAGCCCTTCTTAACACAAAGGCCATGCCTGTGCTGCTGAGCACAGTGGTGCTCCCTGGCTGGCTCCTGTGCCCAGGTGCACACCTCCATTGGCCTCCAGGTCCAGACAGGAATAGGAGCTAGGCATGCTCCTCCACTCACCACCCTTCCCTCCTGTCCTCCCCCTGCTGTTAAAGGAAACCTCAGGATGTAGACCACAGAGGTGTACTGGATCTGACTGACTAGGTAGGAGGTGGGTAGCACATACACTGCCATCAAAGTGGGGTGTCCAGCCTGAAAATAACAGATCAGCCAAAGACATCAAGAAATATCAACCATAATAATTTAACACTTCACATCTAGACATGCATATATCAGATCAGAGCGTAGTTTACTCACCATGTTATGCGGCACTCTTAGATGGAAGGGAAGAGAGTGAGGTGCAGAATGGGGCTTAAGGCACCCCACATGAGGCATGGAGACCACCAAAAGTAATTCATTGTGCCAAAACTCAGAAATAGCCAGAGGGGAAGCAACATGATCTGGATGACCAACATGACTTTGCAGCACTGATGATACAGCTCTGAACAGAAGACCTAGAGCCTGGAAGCTCCTATAAGAGCAAAATGTTTAGGCTGCTTCTTTAGAAGACAATATCCATTTTTTCTTTGCTATATAGGTATTTAGATACCTTTTGTATTACAGCCTGTTGACTAAAAGATTCATGAGGAAATGGGTGACCCATGCTGAAATCTCAACCAGAGAAATTCAGATTAATTTGTACAAGATTTGTTCTATCCATTTTGTTGAAAGCTGTTTTAGAACATGCCACTCTACTTTGTCTTTCTTCTGCTCTCAGCCTTACAAGCCCCATGTGATTTTCTCTGATGTCCTCTCTGGCCTTGTTTTTGTGCACCTGCAATCACAGCCTCCTCTGAGTTCTCCTTCCGGATATCTCCCACTACTATTACTTTCAAGTTGAAATGAGAAATGAGTTGATGGCTTTTTCATTTTGTTTGCTTAGTCTAATACCAGCTCACATTTTGTTGTTGTTGTTGTTGTTTCCCCTGTCTACAACTCTGAACTCCTCAGAGAAGAACAAAGTAGACTAATTCCTCCCATATTCAGTTCTCAGAAGGATTCTGTACTTTCCCACCCCATACCTTGCCTTCAACCAGAAATAAATGCAGTGAATGGGGGCAGGATGTGTAGAACACCAAGGGCTTGCTTGATGAGCAGGGCAGAAAGGAAAAAATATGACCTGCCAGAAGGAAGAGAAGCTCAGTTTTGGGTAAACAGAGAAGCGGTCCATAATGCTACTGCCTCTGCAGAGAGTAGTAGCTGACTGGTCTGGACAACATTTGTTTCTGCAGTTATTATTAGACTAATCTTTGAGGTCAAAATAAAACTATTGTTGAGGGAGATCCAGATACTTGGAGGCTGGGTGTTTGGGAGCCCTACTTTCTTGTTTCCTTACTTCTGACACAGTCACAATATATGCAAGCCAGGTGTAGCCTCCATGACTGCTTTCTTTTTCTAGGTTTTGGGTTTCTTGAGCAGAACCCATACCTGCCAGCTCTGACACTCCTGGCCATAGATTTTCCCCTCTATGAGTTTTCTACCTCTACTTTCCCAGGTTGCTCCTGACTTCTTGTGGGGGCAAAAGGAATTTGGCCATTTACTCACTATTTCTGGATCTACTGAGTTTCTGGGCACTTGAAAATTCCAGACAAGTGCTTTTGTGCCTGTATAAACTTGCTTAACTTTCCGCATTCTTGCTGGGTACACTGAGCTTGCTGAGCATGCAGAGATACATTTTACAATGACAACACAGGAAATCACGTGCATCCTGGATGTAATTGGAGACTTTATCTATAAAACAATGCATAAATCCAGAGTAGTTCAATGTAACTAGCACCCAAATCTACCAGTTTTATATTCCATATCTTGCCTATAGATACACAAGAATCTCTATCCACCAGAGAGAAAACTAGCCACCTAAAGGAAATCAGGACTTCTTAATTCCATTTGAGAATTTCAGATCCGAAATCAATTACACATTCTGAATATTTTGCTTGCATGCCTGAAAGACCTTTCTATGGCAATATCTACCATACTCACCACTCCTCTTTGTTAAAAAAACTTATTAATGAGTCTGTTAATTAATTCCCTTTGTAATCCATCTTTCCACTGCTTTGACCAGTGCTACTCTTGGTGCCCTAGAAATCTGCTTGCCAGCACTAGATCTCTGGTTCAATATGCTCATTTTGTAACATTTTTACTGCTGCTAAAATGACAGGCACGCAGTCACTGAAGCAGATCCCCTTATCAGTGATGTCTTGCCACTTCAAACAACAGCAGTAAGAGGACTCAAGCAGGGAGTGCATAACTTCTCAGAAGGGAAGGCCAGCTTACAAGAACAAGAAGCTGCTGGCCTTTCCAAGAGGCATGGAGAGTTGGGAGCAGGAGGCAGGAGCAGGCAGCCATAGGAACCAGACTGAGCCTATCTGCCAAGTCTGCCACTTTGAACATTTGAAATGTTGGCAAGTATGCAGCCAGCGCATGATTTCAAGAGCACTTGTAACACCCCGGTCTTCTCTCACACCTCCGATATTCACTGACAGGTCTCATTAAATTAATCCCTATAAAGCAGTGGGGATTTGAACAATTTTGCCACTCTCTCAGAAGGTGTTACACCACTACTTCACCACCATTAAGAAGCCTGGCCACCCAGTCTCTTGTCCCAGAAAAAATGAGTATTTGAAAAAAAAATCCCATCAGTTGAATTCTAGGAAAAACAGAGTTGTCCAGGGAAGTCTAACCAACAGTTAACTCACATGGACTCAGAATAAAGAGAGACCTACAGGAAGCCATCATAAAATTAACATTTTCGTGCAAACTGAGGGAGACGTGTTCTTACAAAACTCCAAACAGTTGCAGCCATAGGATATATCAATGTTTTTAGAAAGAAAGTTTTCAATATGGTGATTTAAAGCTTCTCAGTTGAATTCTAGATTTTAAATTTTTCACAGGTAATGTTTGGATGTGCACAGCCAGCTGTCATTTGGACTGAGCCCTTAGGCTATCAGTGGGCATAAACGATGAACATGTTGCCTTGGTTAAACCATTTCTGCCTCTAGACAGAAATAAAAAATCTATTCACCACCATTTTCAAGTTAAAAATGTTTAGACTCTGCTTAACTCCCAAAATCACTTCATAAAAGTATTTTCTGCCAAGAGATCGTGAGGTGAAACTAATGACATTAAATTCGTTGCATCTTCTCCTCTTGCCTCTGCAACGCCAAACTGTCCTTCCCTATAATATACATCATAAAAAAAAAACCAGCTAAAAATAAACCTGTGAGAGTCTTACTGTGATAAGCTGATGAGACACCAGGGATTCCAGAGAGCATGACTCGTCTACAGTGATGGCAGAAAAATCCTATATTCACCCTGCCAGCATCTTTTGCTGGAATAACTAACCACTTTATTCTACAATGTAAGACTCAGTCACATCTGAGAAGTCTTATTAGCCACCAGGAACTAATAAAAAATAGTCTGAATGTGTAACATTCTCTGTCCAAGAACATGACCCCTTCAGACAAGTTGTCATGGAACATGGAACATGGACAACTCATCAAATAAACTTCTGTGCTGTTGACCTCTGGAAAGACAGATCTAATAGAGAACATATGTGATCCCTTCTCATGGATGCTGAAGATGATTTTCATAGCTAACCAAAAAGCAAAAGTATTTTCTTCAAGAGGGCTTTTTACTGTACACTAGGTCCTATTTAAATAGTTAGAAACCTTGCTTAAGGGCTTTCCTAGGTTCTTTGTTTAAGTTTGATGCTTAGCACAGGACCCCATATACAGATATGTTACCTGTTATCTGATCTATACCAGAATTTGGATTCATCACCTAAAGAGAGAAAAATCACTGAACTTCACCGGTTTCACAGCTTGGTGCAGAACTTTTCTGATTGTCAGCTTCTCAAAACTGTTCATTGCACAGAAACAGTGTTGTTTGAGGTTGTTTTTAATTCTTAGAAGATCTCAGGACCTTAGGTTTAAAAACTGTAGACTGGGCAGGGTTAACCTGTTTAGACTGTTGTTAAGCTGTAACTGGATTTTGGGGGTTAAATTGTAAATGTTTTGCACAGTCCAGGGAGAGGTACCCAGTAAACCTATGCCTGGCATAAACATGCTTTGTTGGCTGTAAAATTCAGGTTGACAAATTTTCATTAGATTTGTGCATTTTACTTTTGGCCCAAAATAAAGCAAGACCAAAACACTTTCTCAGTTGTGGCAAAATCTGTTAAAACCATCTCAGCCAAACCATAAACCATCTATTGTATCAAATATAAAGTTATATTAATAATTGCCTGTTATTAACCTGAAGCTTCTTAAGACGAGTACTTAATTTGCATTTGAATCTTATGGGTGTTTCATAGAGGAGCAGTCTCTGAAACATACGACAAACATTAATCACATTAGCATTGATTCCCACTCACCTAGAGCAATCTTGTACCTCTGACTACTAAGCAATGATAAAATCTTCACTGACTTAAGTGCAAAAGCCTATTTGAAATGTAAAATGACAAAGGCAAATGTGTTGGAATAAGGACAAGCCAATACAAGGAATTCAGCAAACACTTTAAGTGGGTGCTGTTTCAAACTAAGTGCCTGGGGCATTTTTAACCCTTAACCAGTCATTTGCATATTCATATCAGAAATTAACTCAGATCAAGTCCCTCTAACTGTGTGTTTCATTCAACCTTCTTAACTTAACAAAATATCTCAATAAATAAGAGGAAAAAAATATTCTTTATCCTGCCTGGATGATAGATTTCTAGACAGGCTGAAATCCCTGGCAGCAATTTTTGGGGGTCTTCACATCTTTTAGACACTTCAACTTCTGAATACATGACATTTCTGTTATTTTTTTTTTTTTCCTGTTTTGGAAGTTTTGATTTTGTTTGTTTTTTTTTTTTTTTTAGATTTGTAAATGATCACCATGATGGAAAAGCCATCTATTCTCCTTTTGCTTTGCAATATTGCAGCGACATTTCAGTTGTGCACAGCTTCTCAACCTCAACATGACTGTAACTGGGAGTAAAAAACTCAGCAAAAGTTTTAGGTTGCTAAAATGGGAACTGGAGGGAAAGATTGTTGTCATAAAATGGCGTTGTGCTGGGTTTTTAGTAGTCACCTGCTACAGAGCAAGTTCCTCCTCTCAAGCTGTTCTGGAAGCACCTGTGTCTTCTTGCACTGGGGAATTCACCAAAGAATTCAGCACAGAAAAGCAGGCTGAGACAGGAAGCACTTTCTCTTAACCAATTTACTGTTGTGCTGAAGTTGATTTTTACCAACCCAGTATCAAAGAGATTTCTAATTTTTATATTGCTGGCACCCTTGGAATGATCAGTGCAATCACAATTACTTTGACAGGCATGCCGGAATTAGAGTAGGCAGAAAATGGCCTTAATGGGAATCTTTTACAAAGCAGCTGTTAGTGTGGTAACAAGACTCTGAATAAATGGCAGCTACATAACTTCCCTTAATCAGATCGGAGCAATCAGCTTGAAAAATTTTCCCATATGTTGAAGAGTGGAGCTTAGGCCTAGGGTTATGGCAAGGACACAGGCCATGGTAAGGTTACAAAGTCTGGCTACAATTAAACACTCACTGCAGAAATCGTGATGATGCTTCAGGGAGCTATTGCACTTTAGCCATTTGTAATTGCACATTCGGAAATTACTCACTCCAAAATTACTCGGGGCCCAGTTACACAGTTTACAAACACATGTTCTCAGAAAAGGGGGAAAACATTATCTTTCCAATGGGCACCATTTATAAGTTTGTTTATGGTTATTAATGAAATGTAACTTTGTGAGATTGCTTATTAATAGTTGTGTCCAGTTTTTGGGAGGGTTCTGTTTATCATTAATTTAATGATTAAGGCATACTTCTGTCCAGTGAGGGCAAATCTGCAATTCTTGCAGTCTGTTAATGCCCGGGCTTAATGCCTCTCCTGTCAGCACTCATTGAGTAATCCAGTCAGAGCATTTCTCCTCAGCAGAGATATTTCTTCTTAATTCTTTACAGACTAGACAGTGCTTCTGTGGGTTGTGTTATCTATGGCAGAATATGTGGGCTGGCACCTGATCTGTGTATCAATGCTGCCACTTCAGATATATTTTAGGGCTGATAAAGTGTGAAAGTTATGTGGAAAATTAGCATTGCACAAGCTTTGTAATTATACAGCTTTTTATGAATCTAATGAAAAAAGACAAGGCCTTCAGGGTGTCTCTTTTTTCTGGTAGCTAATGTAAGGAAATTTTCCATTGTGTTCCAAGGCCTACCCTTCCTGCATTTCCCAAGACTGGGAAAACAGACAGTAAGCCCAATGTGCTTCACAGAACAAGATGTACTGGTGAGTGACAGCACTAATGACTTTTCCACTTATCTAACATGAAAGGAGAAGGATATGATACCACGTACGTTTGTGTGTAGACAGGGGCATCATCAGTGGACCAACAGGAGGAGGTAAGCATCATCTTAGAAGATCTAGTTCACTCACTCAAACACAGTTTGAGTTGCACACTGTTTCAGCAAATTTTTATGCAAAGAATCTGGCGTGATACTCTGTCTGATAGGAGGTTCTAAAGAAAAGAGCATTTTTGCAGTTCTGTGGGCCATGGCTTAGCTTTGTCATGTTGTCTGATGACAGAATCTGAATGCAAAAGCCAGCAAATGAACAACTGTGCTGTTTGCTTTAAATGGAGTAGATATGATCCCACATAGTTTTATTCATGTATTTTAACTTCCAACTGAGGTGCAAAGTTTTGCAACTCAGGAACAAACTTGAAAAAAATTTGCCCCTGTGTAGGTGGGTGAAGTTAAATGAGTGACCTTACTCATCTCTGTATCTAGTTGTGCAACACAAGTTATCTCTTTGAGAAGGTAGCTTAAACCTGCTGCTCTGAATGGATGTGATTTGGTATCAGAACACTTTTGAGGCTGGAATAACTCCTCACAATGTACTTGCTTTCCCATGGGCAAAGAGACTCCCTGCTAGTATCTGTTTCTCCCTTGCTCCATGCATAAAATACATTTCTTTTGCCCTTACAAGTGTTTTGCCAAACAGCATAAACTAATGTAGGATACTGCTGTTTCAGCCCTCACTTTTTTCATCTGTTCTGCATCGAGAAGAGTTAAATTTGTCAAAATCTGTAAATATTAATTAGTTAGATTCTGTTCACAGAGTGTTTGAATCCACGCATCAGGCCAAACATTTAGTTTTAGTTCATTTTCCTATGTGACCTAACCTTGGTGAACCTGCTTCCGCAGGGGGGTTGGACTAGATGATTTCTAAAGGCCCCTTTCAACCCTACCATTCTATGATTCTATGATTTTTCACAATAATTTTTCAAAATAATTTCACAGTCCTTATTAAAAAGATGTTCTAACTTGCTTTTGTTTCCTCACATGGGTTAGGTATTTGTCTTCTCAGTCTGTGGCCTGAGATACAGTAAGTGGGTAGGACTGCATTAAAAGGTCCTTCAATTACAAGGTGCTCATACTTATTGCTACAGTTTTTTTTGGAGATCAAAGATACTAGTTTTGCATTTCAGCTTCATTTGGAAGTACTTGTTGCATAACAGAGGACTGCTCATGCGGTTTTCTTTGGAAACTGTGCACAGCACTTTATGCTTTCATAGATACATAATGAGCTAATGTGAAAAACTCTTTTTCTCTGGGAAGAATTGAAAAGACTCCTGCCAAGATTATATTTTTAATTGAAAATCTTAAACCAGAAGCTTATTGCATTTGCTTCCTTTTCAATCTGTCTTTCTTTGCTTTTGCTGTTGTGAAAAGGATAAGAAGTAATTCAGATTTCACCAAAGTATCTTAAATTTCTGTTTGGTGAGAAAATTCAAACAAAAAGGATATTTCTATTTTTCAACTGTGCTTGTTTAATTTTCAACTCATTCAGATGCTAGTACAAAAAAATAAGTGATGTAAACAGTGAACACTTTAGTGTAGACAGCTTTCTGGCTCAGAAGCCATTTCCAGGACACACGAAGCACACAGAGCACTGCCGATGGCTTCTGGAGCCAGGCAGCTGTCTACACTAGGGCTCACTCTCCTGTTAATACCAGGCTAGTGGAATCAGTGCCTCTTCAGATTTTAATCAAACTACCTGAAATGTTGCTGAATACTGTGCGAGCTGAGGGATAGAAGGACTTAAAATTGTTTTCAGCAGTGTTCAGCCACAGTCACTGTTGACGCCAGTCTTCAGCAGCGAGTACTTTTCCTAGGGTACATGAGGCCATAATGTCCTCACAGCTTGAAAATCATTCATTCTTAAATACCCACACATTCTTCTTCATGTGGTATACTTTCTTGGGGGAAAAAAAAAAAAAAGAGAGAGATAGTCCAAATAAAACAGATTCTTGCATTAAAAAAACATGTCTATTCACAGGGGTTATAGAAATGTACTCATTTGTAAATTGGTTGTAAAGATTTGAAAACTTAAAGAGACAGCCACAGCCTGTGGTTCTTGCACATACAGATTTCTCTCTCCTACTCCCAGACAAAAGAAAACATTTAGTTTCAGTTTAAAAACTGTTTTTGGAACTAAGCTGCAATTGTACGTATTCATTGAAAGAGATCTGAAAGAGGGTGGAATAGTAGTCTGTCACCTGAGAACCCCAAATGTAAATGAATGACTCTTAAAAAGTAAGCATTAACTATCCATCCTACTATCCATCACTGAAGTGTTAAGGTTAAAAATGTATCCCCCTTGGTACCATGTCTAGTATTTGTGTAATGTGAGGAAAGTGTAGAGCTAGACCACAACCTGATTCCCTGGTACTTAACCACACAAAGCTTTTCAACACCCTGGCTATGTGCCAGCAGTAGAAAAATGTAGCTATTTCTAGCTGAACAAGGCATATTAAGTGACATAACCAGAGCCACACATGTGGGTGCTTGGCCTGTTTATGTCTTGAGATTGTTCCTCCTTCAGAGCTACTTTAGCCTCCAGTTTTGCCCAGCCACTAAGTTCTCTAACTTTTTGTCAAGTACCTCCCAGCTCCTCCACCTACATCTCCTGGGGTCCTTTAGGTGATCCCTCTGGTCTGTATGAACATTTGACACGTTCCTCAGAGGGAAGGTACTGTTGCCACCCATCTTGCTTATGAATCCCACGCAGTGCCTAGTCACAGCAGGGATGGTAACTTTACAGATGCACTTGGCAGCTCTGTCATTTCAGTGAGTCCTGAAGACTGTGAAAGCCCAGAAGCGAACTTCAGGCAAGTCATTGTGACTTCTATTTTCATATGTATTAAGACTCTGAATGTTCAGCGTGTAAGACTCCAGTAATGCTTTGAATAGCTTGTATCAAATGCAATATCAACCTGTACTGAAAAGAGAGACTAAGAGAGCACAAGATAAGATGTGAGAGAGAAAGAGTAGAAAGAGTAGAAAGAAAGAAAGAAAGAACCCAGGCAGTTAATAATGAGAAAACTTACAACTGCTTAAAATTCCACACATTTGACTCCAGTGCTGTTGAACGTGTTAAAACTAGTGGGAGCCACAACCACAGTTTTCATTAAATCTATTGGAAAAGCAAAGCAAAGCAAAATGGTGGTAAAAATAGCTACATTCATAGACATCTTGTCTACCCTGTGGCTCCCACCAGTGGGAATTTTGTTCTTATTTGCACACTTTCACAAATCAAATCAGACCTATAGGCATGGACATGAGGTATTTTACAACCATGTTAGGACGGCCAACCACTTCTTAGAATGGTACATTTCCATAGTTTAGACAAGGTTTAAGGAATTGAACTAGCAATGAAAATTAATCCCCGATCGATCATAATACTTTCTGAAATGGTACCAAAGAGTTTTGTTTCGTCTGTTGTACTCTTTGATATTTTTTTTCCAATTGGTTCAAGAGAACCTCTGGCTGCAATCATCCAGAATCATCCACATTTCTTTATGTGATCCTTCTATCCTTCTTAGTGTGACTCAATTTACAGTTTTACCAATATAAAACTTAGAGGAACACATTTTACAATGACAACAGTGCCAGCTCCTACAGCCATCTCACTTAAAAAGTAGAAAGACTGAAAATGCATATACAAATTAGTTTTCCTCCATAGGTCCTGCTACCCTGGAGGGATCTTGACAACTAAATATACATAAAGTTGCTGTAACTATATGTCAAGAAGTCTGATGGTTAGTGATCATGGAACAACGTACCTTCCCCAACTTGCTTACCAAACCTTCTTAAAGGAAAATCTGCAGCTCTATTTGCCTAATTTCCACTTACACAAAGGCAAAATGCTATTCAGCTCTTCAGCTTACATTAATAACTTGATGGCCAGCTCATAAAACATTTATTCCAATTGCTCTAATTTCTGAGAAACTGGAGTTGAAATTGCTTTTTCTTTTACAGCAATAGGAAAGGATGTTGAGTAGGTTTTTTTTTTCCACTAAGTTTTTCAGAGTTTTTAATATGTTAGTGTATCCTGTCTGTTTATATAATGTACTGAACTATATTTCCCCTTGTGTCCTCTTCAAATGTCAGATTAGTTCTGTACTGTGTAAGTGGGGGGGGGAAAGGAAGGATTAAGAAGAAAATTCTGCCACAAAAGAAAGCTGGTAACCTCTGCTTACACGTGAAGTTCATCTGTTTCAAGTACTGGAAACACCACCATACCTGAACTGTCAGAACAGTACACTGTTTGTATCCCCCCACCAAAGAGCTATTGCTTTTTTCCCAAGAAGGTTTTTCAGTGGAGTCTTACTTGGTTACTCCTATTATCTTAGCCTTTTTCTCATAAGAACAACCTGGATCAATGTCACTTTGGAAAACTTTACGAATTGCATTAAGATGAATGATATAGGCAAGCCTCACAACACAAATTATCATCTTGACAATGCCATGCAAGAGAGTTTTTTGTGGTTGGTGTTAGCAGATGCAGTAGAGTTTTTTTAACACCTAGACAATACATATACATTCCTTGAACGTGTCTCCCCCTCCACTATCTCACTCATAGAGCTTTTCTAGCTGAGACAACCACCAGTCTCTAGACCTCTGTCCTGGGTGAGAGAAGTAAGATATTCACCTCTGCCTCTGTCTCTGGGGAGTCTTTGGTGAAGTGCAAGTATCTCAAGTGAGACCAGAGTAGAAAGGTGCAGCCTCCCAGGAAGTGGAAACCTGCATATCTCCACCAACATTGGTATAGCCACACTTAGTAATCCAAGCTGGTGATCAGACCTTGACAGCACTACATTGCACTGTACTGTCCACCATGTAGGTTTCCACTCTGCTCCCACTTCCTTCCAGAACAGAGCTCATCTGGCAGTTGAAGACATTTTTCCCCTTTAAAAGCCTGGCTTCTCTCCTCACTTCAGAGCAGTGATAACTTCAAAGGCTTTACACAAGAGACACCAATGATAGGCTCTGGTTGAAGCTGCTGACTTCAGCAAAGACACTGAAGGTCTTAGGGCTTAAGTTTTCTGTGCTAATATATTAATGATGATTCAATATTTACAGCATGAGAGGCCAAGCTTCTATTTTAAGGACAACAACATGTACTTATATTGTGCTCCAAAGGTTAACATTACAATATTTCAAAGTTGATTGCAGCTATGTTTTGTCAATGCAACTCTGCAAATTTGATTATTTTTAAAAGTTTTTATACCTGGCAGGAGAAAGGGCTAAATTCTGCTTGCTTTATGGCAGCTGATACTCTCCTTGAAGTTAGCAGAACTATTCATTTGAGCCTAGGGAGAAGCATTTTTTCCCCAGACATGAAATCTTACAGACTGGCGAAATTGAAGCGATTGCAAGTAGGCAAAACAGCTCCTTTGTAAACTATGTGCTTGCAGGAATGTTTGAGCTAACCTAGCACTCCAGAAAAATGTACATTGAGAACCCTTGCAGTGGGAACATTCTCTGCCCTCCCACGTAGGCGGTCTGAGACAGAGGTAATAGTGCATATTCCACCACATCACCCACAAGTGAGGTGCAGTGGCTGTAGAGGAAAAAACTTATTTCCTGTCACTTTGGTTGACAGCCTTTTAGTCACAGCTGCCAGCAATAACTGGAAGTGTTATGGTGATTTTAGTCGTAACTCCACAGTCAAAGTGAATATCAGTTGGTACAAACTCACATAGTCACAATCCTCTTTTTTTGTGATAAAAACGAGCAAATGTTTGACAAGTGAGGAAGGCAGCTCCAGAAACGAGAGAGCTGGAGAAGCACTCAGAAGGTCCTTGATCATTTGTCTAGGTGATTTTGCCTAACTGTAAGCATTGCACTGAAGTACCAAGGAGCATCAGGGGAAAAACTGAGACTCTACATTTCTAAGAAAGAGCAATTGTATTACTACCGTACATGCCTCAGTTAAGCACCTAAAATATGTGAAATATATTCAAACCTTAATAGGCATGCACAATTCTGCCTCACTTGCTGTTTGTCATTCATATTTAAAATATAGAGAATAAAATGTTGCCACCTCAAAGGGAATTGTGTGTGTACCTACAAGAAGGATGGCGACATACATAGGCACTGCAATAACAGAAACTGCATCAGCACTTTAAATGCTTTAAGAGTATAATTAAGTGAGTACTTACCTTGATACAATCCTGTTGCATTCAGCAGCCAAGCATAAGAGACTAATTAGTTCCCACGGTTTTTTTTAATTTACATTTTAATTCAGACCTGTGGTTTTTTTATTCCTGACAGTGAGAACTTCTTTTTTTTTTTTTTTTCTTTCTTTCAAAGCTTTCTTAAGACAATAGGAATGTCACAGATCACACTGGGCAGAATTCAAACTGAAGTCTATGAGATGCTGTGAGCAACATTTAAACTTTGATCGTCATCTCGTTCAACTTCTTCTGTTATTCCTGACTTCACAGTAGGTGAAAAGAAAGTAGCCTAACTAATAAGTGCTTTGTAAAAAATATTTCAGAAAGCCCCATGTAGAATTATGCCAACTCTGTTCCAGAATGGGCAATGACTGCTCTGCAAATGGACATTTCTAATATCAGGGAGGAAGAGGTTCCTTGAAAAAGACATATTTTTAGAATTCTGTGTATAGGAAGAAATTAATATTTATATTTTAATAATTCATAATAAAAATCGCATTTGCTGAAGATTTGCTGGTTCATCTCTACCTAATTCTCAACATATTTTTGAATTGTGAAATTGGGATTATGTGATATAGATTCCTGTGTCATGGTTAGATGAGAATCAGCTACTTAAGCAAATGCTTGCAATTATTAGTGAATATTCTATAGTCTGAGTACAAACATATTTGCTAAATAACCACCAAAAACTACTACAAAAAGGCATGAATTTAATTGAACCCTCCCTAGCCCAGAAGACTACACTTCCTTGATTACTGCAGAACTGAACTCAAGATCATTAACACAAAGCCTTTAAAAAGAAAGGAGATAGAGCCTAGTCAGTACAAGTCAGAGAGTGAACAGCGAATACTGTCTTGATCTGGTTATGAATTTCATCACAGAGAGGAAAAACAGATAGATAGAAAATGGTTGTATTTAAAAAAAAATACATGCTTTCGTGTTGAGCAGCTTTTGATGTTATCTACACAATACACAAACTTAATTTTGCTTGCTGATAGAGAACAAATATTTCTTTTTTTTGGCTCATTTTTGTACCATGAATCATATAATATCTGCTATGCCGAGTTATACAGTTCAGGGAAGGGGCAGACAGTGAGAAAAGAAGAGTAGGAAATGATCCAAATAACCATTAGTCAGTCCCCAGGTGGAAAAATCAGAAATGCTAAAAGTATCAGTTGCATAAGCTAGAATCTGTAGGCCAAATAGAGCCAGAGAACTCCTGCTGTTTCATGAAAAGCTAGCAGACCCTGTGGACATAGAACTATCAGCACTCATGATTTTGTTCTTTGCAAACGCTGAACCACCTACAACTCTACAGTAAAATGGTAATGGTGAGAACATGTATTGTATAGTTCAGATGTACTTGTAAATCCTACTTTTCTAGAGGAGATGCAAGTCCCCGCTAAGATGGCTATTAGCCAAGAAAACCCTAGGACACAGTAAGTGGGTGCTAAAGTCACCTTTGCAAAGGAATTGTAGGCAGTGTCAGTAGAAAAGACCATGGCTAAAAGTTGCTCATCACTTTTTAAACTGTGTGATATTGGCCAATTTAAAACATATGTAGATAAATTGTTTCTTATGTGAATCTGTCTGATTCTGAAAATACTGTTGAGGTACTGTGTCGGTGTTTTGAGTGCGAGTAAGCCATGCTAAGTAGCCAGGTTTAGAGCTTGCATACAGTTTATCACAGAAAAAATGGAGGACATAGAAACACGAGCCCTAAAACTGCCTAACAGCTGAGAAAATTAAATCTGTATCTACAAAGAGATTCACTTCTTGTGTTCTTCTGCAGTGGTGAAAGAGCTTTTATGAACTGGATAGGAAGAAAGAAGGGTTTTTTTTTTGCTAAAGACAGGTAAGAAGACTCCATGCTCTAATCAGCTAGAAGGTTGCTCAACTGAAAATGTTGCACATCATACAAAAAGAAAGATACCAAAGAAATATAAAGAGAAGAAAGTTTCCAGTTACTGTGTGGCAGAATTTGTTCATAAGTTATTCCCAACAGAGAAGTGCAATGATTTTGATGTTCATGAGACCACTGGCCTAAGAAGACTCAGGAGAAGATAGCCAGCCATGCCCGCTGGCAATTTAGCCCCACACAGGTGCTTACACAGCACCCTGAATTTGGATGGGGAAGCAAATAAAAAAAAGGGAGACTACCCATGAGTTGAGATAAAGGCAGTTTAATAGGTAAAGCAAAAGCTGTACACACAAAGAAAACAGGGCTTCATCATGACAGTGACTTGGGAACATCACTCCAAAAGTCCCTTCATCCTTCTTCTTCCCCCAGCTTTATATGGTGAGCATGAAGTGGGATATTGCTTTGGTGGGTTGGAGTTAGCTGTCCCAGCTCAGTCCCCTTACAGCTCCTTGTGCACCCCAGCCCACTCACTGGTGGGACAGTGTGAGAAGCAGAAAAGGCCTTGACTCTGTGTAGGCACTGCTCAGCAGTAATGGAAATATCCCTGTGTTATCTGCTTCCGGCACAAATCCAACACATAGCCCCATACTAGCTGTTATGAAGAAAATTAACTATACACCAGCCAAAACTACCATATGACCAATCTAAACAGAATACAGAATTGAATATTCTGCAATATATGGAAATTAAAACTGTTGTTAAAGGACTTTTGAATTTTGGAGGCAGATGCTGAAGGATACATATAGCCAGTCGTAAAACAATGTTAAAGTTTTCAAAAGATATTGATGCTAATAGTCTGTCACTAACAATGCAACAGGGCAAAGTCATTGCACATTAGACTCCATTGTGGTTGTTAATGTCAATTAAACACTAAGCTGAAAGATGATGGTCACCCAGGTCTCTGATAAAGGTTAGCTTCTTAAATCTAACAAACATTACAAAGACTATTAAAATCACAAAGATGTTAGAAATTACATGAGAAATTAAATGTGCACAAAATATGTAAATTAAAAGTCAAAGTTTTCAAAAAAAAGTTTAATAGTTCACCAGAAAACTCGTATTCCGGCTTCAAGACAGGGGTCAATTCTGGGTAAAAGTTCATCCTGACCAGGAATGACAGGAACTTTATTCGATATTTATAAATAAATGCATGTAACAGACCGAGTACACATATGTCTGTAATTGCTTGTGGAATACACGTTTTCTGTCAAAGTATCTTTTATTTGTAATGAAATGTATAAAATAAGTGGTATAAGGTCATGTACTTCAGGGTTAGTAGCAAAAATTTCTGCTAAGGGCTATCAGTTTCAAATANGGCAGATGCTGAAGGATACATATAGCCAGTCGTAAAACAATGTTAAAGTTTTCAAAAGATATTGATGCTAATAGTCTGTCACTAACAATGCAACAGGGCAAAGTCATTGCACATTAGACTCCATTGTGGTTGTTAATGTCAATTAAACACTAAGCTGAAAGATGATGGTCACCCAGGTCTCTGATAAAGGTTAGCTTCTTAAATCTAACAAACATTACAAAGACTATTAAAATCACAAAGATGTTAGAAATTACATGAGAAATTAAATGTGCACAAAATATGTAAATTAAAAGTCAAAGTTTTCAAAAAAAGTTTAATAGTTCACCAGAAAACTCGTATTCCGGCTTCAAGACAGGGGTCAATTCTGGGTAAAAGTTCATCCTGACCAGGAATGACAGGAACTTTATTCGATATTTATAAATAAATGCATGTAACAAACCAAGTACACATATGTCTGTAATTGCTTGTGGAATACACGTTTTCTGTCAAAGTATCTTTTATTTGTAATGAAATGTATAAAATAAGTGGTATAAGGTCATGTACTTCAGGGTTAGTAGCAAAAATTTCTGCTAAGGGCTATCAGTTTCAAATAAGAGGGATACCCAGGTATGCTAATAAGACTGCAATAAGATCTTTTTCTGTCAGTTTGTTTCTCCTTTGTCTCCAAACCATTCTGCAATGCAAATCCCCAGGAGCACTACAGTATAAGCAATTTTGCTAGTTAATACAGAAAGACAGCTGGAGACAACCCAGATTTAGAGGTGTTAAGACACTCAGTTCTTGATCTATCTCCCCATACACCTAAAATGAACATGAGAAGAGATGTTTGACTGGGCAGGATGGGTGGTACAGCTAGTCTGGTGCTCTGAAGAAACTGAAGAAATCAGGCATTTTTCACATTTAACTTCCCTTTATGGAAGACCATTTCCCATGAACTATTCCAACTTCTGCAATCATTGGATTAGATTTATTAAAGGTTTTCTTCCTCTCTAGACCTTTTGGTATCTATCTGTAGACCTACTGATTATAAATTTATCTCTCCTCTGCCTGCAGGTACTGCTTACTTTCATATCCTCCATGCAAGAAAGGTACAGGAGTTCACTATGTGCTTGCTAAAGGAATGCTTGCCTTTACAGCCGCATCACTCTTGCTTTACCAAGTGGTTACAGTATTACAGGATGTAGTCAATAACAGCTCTGTATTCAGATTACCCAGCACTTTCCTGATTCTGTCACGCTTCTTCTTTCTCTCCTTCAACATGTAACCTCTTCATAAAAAAAAAAAAAAAAAAAAAAAAAAAAAAAAGGCAGTTGCTCTATCTCCAAATCCTCTTTGCTGCTTCTTTCCCATACCACCTCCAACTCCACTAAGTCCTTTCTGAGACCCAAAGCCAGGACTGTACACACAGCACTCAAGGTGTAGCACATCCCAGCTTAATACGTTGGCAAAATGTTATCAGCTAATTTTTTTTTCCACAATTCTTCCTGATGATGCCCAGTGCTGCTGCCCTTTTGTCTGCCACCATACATAGAGAGGACAACTTTGGAAATCAGACAGCGATAACTCCAAGAGCTCGTTCCTGAGCTGTAGCTACCAGCTTTGATTTCGCATTGTGTAGGCACAGATTAAATTACTGTTCCCCAGATTCACCACTAAAATGTCTTTCATACTGAAGTTCTTCTGCCATCTTTTAACCACCTATTCACCTTTTTGAAATATTCTTGGTCCCTGCTGAATAAAACTGGTGCTAGCACTAATCCCTCTGGAAGCCTATTGATGACATTTCTAAACTCTGAAAATGACCAGTTTTTTATGAGAATTAAGACCATAAAAGAACTTTTCTTGCAGTCCTGAGTAAATGGTTACTTTAACAATCTTGATATGGGACCTTAATGAAGTCTTTTTGAAGACTGAATATCTTGCCTGCCTTGACTGCTTTCAGTCTATGTGCTCATCAGCTCCCTCACAGATGTGCCTCAGGAGGATTTCCATTCACAGAAGCCACGCTGAATCCATTCAGCAGACAGCATCCAGAGCACTATGATATTCCAGTTCATAAGAGATCTTGTTCATCATCACAGATCCAATTGCCTGAAAACGAAGTCAGACACAAGAGAGAGTAGATTCAAAGATCCCAAATGAAGCCTTTTTGTGTTTATATCTCACTAGATATATAACATTGATATTTATGTTTATGTGCTGTGGGACTCAGAAGCACCTCTTTGCTGCTATGCCTGGGTGTGTGCCATGGCTACAACTAGACTTCATTCCTGCAGTCTCCCTATGGTATTATGTGTACACAAACGCCATGTTATTTTTTGCACAGCCATTTCTGGTAATGGGGAAGGGGCTGTAAAAATGGCTCCTGTAAGAAGTTGCTCAAAACTCTCCCCAGCTCTGAGCCAGATCCACTTCGCTGATCCAATTAGGTGCCCCCCATGATCACTTTTTAAGAAGAAGAAGCCAGAAGAGGAGGTTTCTTCCTGTTCCTTCTCGTTCTGTTCTTCCTTCTTTTCCAGCTGGTGTTGGTGCAAGGAGTTGGAAGAGAGAGAGAGAAGCAAACATGCGGACCCCAAGGTCAGCGAGGGAAGAGAGGAGATGTGCTAGAGCAGAGACTCCCCTGCATTCTATAGAGAGGACCGATGAAGCTGAGATTTGTCTGCACTTCGTAAAAGATCCCATGTCAAGGGCAGTGGCTATGCCCAGAGGAGGCCATGTCCCATGGCAGGGACCCCATATTGGCAGAAGCTGTAGCTGCTGGGAAGAATCCACACCACAGAAGTTCGTTAAGGACTATGTCCTGTGGGAGGGACCCCGTATCGGAGCAGGGGAAGAACACGAGGACTCCTCCTCTGAGAAGAGAGAAGTGGCAGAGCTCATCTGTGAGAGACTAACCACATTCCCCTCAGGACCACTTCTTTGAGGATTCAGTAGTTTCTTGAAGACCAGAAAATTACAAGTACAATGTATGTGTGTGTATATAAATATATAGATAGATAAATTAAAATATTTTTAAGGAAAAAAGAGGAGTCTAGAGTTTACAGATTCCAGACAAGTAACAGAGCAAGTAGATTTTAAGCTGGTAACAAGGAAATGCGTAATCACCAACCCTGATTAAAAAAAAAAAAAAAACAAAAAACAAACAAATCAAACAAGACACCAAAGAAACAAACAAAAAAAAAAAATCTTTTTTTTTTTTTTCTTTTTATGACAAATGAACAGATTTTGAGCTTACGGGAATAGTAGACTTGATCTATCTTGACTTCACTGGTACCTTGTTATTTTCAGGTGATTGTATGGACAAGCTAGGGAAATTTCCATGGTGAAATAGTTATTAGATGTGAAACTTTTCTGCAAAAGTAATTATAAACTGCTTAGCGTCAAAATGGAGGTTCTGAAGGAGTCTGTCTGGCATTTATAGTGGTCAATATTTTTATGAATTACTTCAGTAAAAAAATAGAAAATGCATACATTAAATCTTCATATTAAACCATCTGAATAGGAATGTAAGATGTTATAAGATCAATTAGCTAAAGTGTCGAAGGTAAAAAAACAAAAACAAAACTCAACACTGATTGATTCAGTAAAGGACTGCAGAGGTCTGCCTCGATATGGAAATAACAAAATTCTAGATGGAAAATAATCTGTGATTTTAGTCTGTCAGATGGAACAACAGGATAAAAAGCAAACTTTCGTTATTCATTTAACATACTTATCTATGTTGACCCAATAGTTGAATGGAGGTAACAATATTAACTGAGTTCATCAGAACATCGTGTGTTTTAATTAACTATTTTAACACAACTTGGAGTACTTCAAAGCATTTTGACCTATTATGTAGTGTGATATATAGATGTGTGTATATATATCTATGTTATAGATTGTTACAGCTCTGTGGTCACCTGTCATAACTCTCAGTTTGATGGTGCAGCTCACTCCTGATAATGCTGCATAGGCCCCTTGTCTTAGTGCCCAGTTTAAGTTTCTTCTAAAACATAGGTTTCTTCTTACTGCAGGTTTATCTTCCTGCACCCTTTTACTTCATTGCAAAGAAGAGGAGAGTGAATGCAGCTTCCTTATTGTATGCTGTGTAGTTTTTCAGAGGCACTGGATCTGATTTTGACGTCTACCTTGGAGTGATCTCTCAACTAAATGATAAACAGGGCTTTAAATCTGAACATATGAATTAGCCACAGGGATTTTAAATAGACTTTTTGACCTACAACTGTAAAATTTTATGTATTGTTATACACCTCTCTGTGGGACCGTTTGATCACTTTATTATTTATAGATTAAAGAACATTGTTGCTAATTAATACTGTTCTAATTGTTGGCAGTGTATACGTGCCTGCTTTGATGTTTTTTTGATCCTGTATTTTGGGGATTTCATTTACTACTTTTTTTTGGATGATTTGGGATTTTGGAACCTGTATTTCCAAGAGCTTGTTTCATTTTCTTATTACTGAGGTCTCTTTTCTAAGTTCTTTGCTTCTCATCACTCCATTTTTTTTTTCTTTTTAATCAAGTCTTATGAAATGGGGCAGCCCCAATTAATTCCTCAATATTATACAGGTAGATTCATTTTTCATTGTATTTTGAAAAAATAGATTAGTATAAAGGTTAATTTTTTTCTACCTCTATCAAATTAGCCTTGTATTGTAGCTTGTTAGGAAGAAAACCTTCCCAGTTAATGCAATACAATGATTTTGGGCTAATCATTACATGTGAGCTATCAGTCTGCTAATATTTAAGTTGGTTGCTCTGATGAAATAGTTCTCCTACAATTTCTTGGATGTACACTTTTCAGAGTGAGTACATCCCTAAAATGGGAATTTCTCTTTCACTGTCTGCTACACGAGCATTTCAGTACATAAGGTCAGACTGCATGATTGTATCAGCTCCTACTGATCTTAAATTCAATCAAAACTCACAGATTTTGAGTGCTTTGATCAGAAATCTCTCAATTCAGTACATTACTAATATATTAAGTTACTAAGATGTGTAGTTATTGCACAGAACTTGGCATCACTATTTACATTTATTAAGCAATATGTTTCACTGATTCAGTGCAGCCTACACGTACTAATTGAAACACTAATTGTTGGGTTTGTTTCTTCCATTTAATTTCCTAATGGTCAGCATACATTTAAGCTTTTGAAGAAAAAACAAATATTTCTGATTTGATGATAAAATACTATATCTACCATTCATCACTAGAATTCATCACAAAGACCTTTAATTTAGATACGAAACATGATACTACATTTTTTAAAGTATAAAAATAATTTTACAGAATATCTCAAACAAGAATATTGTAAGGCATCAGGCAGACAACTACTGTCAAGTTATAATTAGTTCCATTGTGAGTTTCAGCTTCAAAGAAACCCAAAACTTCTAAGAGAAATTTCTGCTGACTCTACCAGGCTTTGCCTACATGTTATGGCCTAGATCCACTAAAAGAATTACAAGTCTAACAGCCATTGCAAATACCAAAATATAATCCAAAATATAGATCTTCAAAATCCCAGCTGAGCTGCTGCCTCACCCCAGGGGAAGACAGTTGTCTTCCCATGGCACCTAAAATTGTGCTAATAATGTTCTCTGGATATATAAGTTTGCATCCAAAAAGACAGGTAGACGCTTCTAGCAGGAATTAGGAAAAAATCTATATGCCAGACTATAAAGAGCTCCATGAAGCTGCCACATGACCCAGAAGACGTGAATCACACCCAAGCAACACTTGTTCCCTGAAAGTTTCTGCAGGAAACAAAACTTCTGTCTCTGTAAGTGTTCTAATATTCCTCAGTTTCTATCTTAGTTTTGGCTCATGCTTATGTGTAACCAGCATCCAGAAACTTGCTTTTCACCAGTTAAATTTTCTGAGGATATATATGCACTGCTAGGTCAGAGGAATGGCTTTGTGCATAGCCCATGCTGATTTCTTGCTCTGCTTTGGAGTTTGCTTCCTTTCCACTAGGCAATACCTGCATGCAGTTCTGGGGTCAGCCAGCACACCCTCAAATAGCAATATAGGTAACACTGCATCAGGTCAGGGAGAGCTGAAAACCGAGGCAAGTGCTTACAGACAGTTTCTCGAAGTGATTGTCTTATGGGATTGCCTATGCATCACAATGGATTTCATAAACAAACCTTTTCTGATTCCTGTCTCATCTCACACGGCATACAGAGTTAGGACACCTAACTCAGACCACTAAAGTCACACAGGTGATCCATACTACTTTTTTATTTGACCAAATGAAAGCCCTGTTTTCTCTCACATGTCTCATTCCTTGAAACCCCATGCAGTTTTTACCAAAAGTAAAAACCAATGCAGGTTCAACAAGCCTCTAACACAGGCAGAAGTCATGTGGATTTGAGTTCATTTCCTTTGCACAGATCTGCAGACTATCTGCAGAAGTAGAGGAGATAGTAGAAAGCAGAAGAAAGATGCCAAAGGCAAAGGATGACATCTTAATCTTGGAGAGTAAAGTGTAGAAACTCCCATCTACTTAAAAGACACAGGATTTCATTCTCATTTTCATTGTTCTTCCTCATCCACATCCAATCCTCACCATGTTAGCTTGCTCACTATCCTCTCATTCTAGAAATTTGTGCTCAGATGTTTTTGCTGGATATTTTTGTCAGATGCATTTACTCAGATATAAATTGTCAGAATAGTTTTTAAAATACTCCTTCATTTCATTTAGGCCATGAAGGAAACACAAAAGCTCTTCATTTCTGTGGGAACTGGAAGTATAGAACGCAGTAAAGAGAAGAGTCCCATGATAATGAACAGTATTAATGATTAATGTTTTTGCCTGCAATAATGGTCTCTAATTTCTACTCCTTTATGTCTAGAAAGTCAGTTCAAATAAAAAACTTACATTTTCATTTCAGTGTAGAAGAAAATGGCTTGCTTGTCTCTTAGTGGCGAACTCTGATAGCTGGTTGTCCTCTAACAGAGACGGAATTTACCTCTTTTCACTGTTTCACATTTACTTACTAACACTAGCAGTTCCTTAAAACCAGCAAAAGTTTGTTGCTTTTCCCAGACATCCATAGTTAATAAATGGAAAGACTCTGGCTGAACTCTACTCCCATTGAAGTTTATAAGAAAACTGTTAGAGAGGTTAATAAGAGCAAAGCTAAGCAATTGGTGAAGGTGCTTGTAGATGTCCTAGTACTTACACAACTTTCTCATTTATTTGATTTTGCCTATAAAAATGGGAAAAAAAAAACAAACAAACAACAGAACTTTCAGGAATAAAGCTGTGTTTTCCAATACAGCAAAAGTCAGACACCACTGCTTCATTTCTTCTGCTTACATAACTTTCCCGCTCATATTTATAGACTTGTTATAATTTGGAGAATTCTCAGAACGGCTTAAATTAAAATCTTTCCACATTTTAATTTTTTTAGGGAGGAATGCACAGGCTTTTCTAGGCTAAACTTTGTAACTAATAAAACATCAAAGAAAGATGATGAAAGAGATACAAAGATAGTATGTGTAAATGCTACCAAGTGATCATAGGTTATATGAGGAATTTAGTATAGCAAAGATTTGGAATTGCCAATTGAGGTTTTAAAAAATGAGCAACTAAAATCTTACTTCTAGATTCACTAAGGAGCTTTAACTATGTATTTCCCTCTAGAATCCTTGAAAGTTGCCTAAATACACCTCTGCTTTGCTTTCTAAATTTAGGACTCATGTGCATGCCCTGTATACACTACACAAAAAGTGACCCAGGCTCACCTCTGAGATGCATTCCTTTCACTGTTGGGCCCCCAAAAACCCATCCCCAGCTGCACTGTGTGGGCCTAATGTTCAGGCAAACTAGCCAGGTACCAAGAGCTGCTTGTGTTTGTGGAAATTCTCTACCTGCCACTGAGCTCACAGGCAAAATTGATAGAAAACTGCTGAGGGTAAACTGAGCAACTTCCAGCTCCACTGCATGATTGCGTTGATCCAGCTCCTCTATGGTTAGGCAGTCATCAATCATTTTTCCACCTCACTTATAGCCAAATTCCATTCTCATATGTGAATTTGCAAATCCCGTTGACGTCAGAGGTTAGCGGTGTACCGAAAGAGAAGAATTTAACTCTTCATATAGTTTTCTCCACTTTCTGAAGGTCCTTTTTGCCTTTCCCAAGGCAAGAATTTTTCGCTAGCATTATGTTTAGGTTTAAGCATCGTAAAACATTTAACAGGCTGGTATTGCTGCTCTTAGATATTGCCTCATTGAGACACATGCTTTAAAACTTTCTAAAGCTGATGGTGATCCTTTTGCATTCCTGTTTCGTTTGCTACAAAATACCACAATAGGAAGCAGGATACACTGACACACATTAACAGAAGCTTCAAGGAAAAAAAAGATGGAATCTCATGTCTCGGTACTTGCTGAGGAGAAGAGACTTTTTAAAGGCAAAATGTAACATGTTCAGCATTTCTGGGTACATTGATAAGATCTCAAGCTTTCCAAAGGGCTATATCCTTAGGGACTAGGCTGGGGTTTAAAAATAAAGGCTCATTTTATGTGATTGATATAGGTTAGCAACTAAATGGTCTTCCTGAACACTTAGTTCATCTATTTTTGAGGGGTAGGATGAGTCCCTGTGAGACCATAGGTGTTTTAGATACAGACATATTCTAGTGTTAAGAATCGCAATTTTATTTTGTTAGATTCTTTCTTCTTCAGCTAGAAATGAATATGCTCTTTAATTTGCTATGGAGGAAGGATTCTGTCTAGCTTTTATGCACACTCTCAACAGTGCAATTTATCATTGATTCTACAACTTCAAATAAAGTTTGGAACTGACTCTGGGATGTGCAGCTGAAGTGGGAAGACGTTGTTAATCCTTCAGACCTTGGCTATTCCTACCAAGTAGCTTTCCTTGGCTGATAAAATGTAGTCCAGCACAGCTGGATCACTAGGACAAGTCAGCCTTTCCCTAGGATGGCCTCACATTTTCTCAGAGGTCACGAAGTATTTAACAGAAAATCGTCAGTCTGTGGGAGGAAGAAAAGAAAGGGAAGAAAAGAAGAAAAATAAGGATTTGGTCATTCACAGCTCCCTTCAAGAATCTGGATTTCTTCTCTTTCAACACAGCCCTGATTCAGGGCCAACCACTGAATCCTCACACTGTAAGCTGCAGCTCAGCTGCACAGTAGTATCTTTACATCTGTGCCAACTAGGGTTATTACTGAGTTTTATAACTTCTGCTATAAATAAAGCCTTGTCATCTAAGCATTCAATTTAAATACCTCTCAGTTTATTTTTGAACACTGGAAGTTAATAATAAATATCATCTTTGTTTTCTAATTTTTTTACTGAGTTGATTTAAATGCTCTTGACAGCTCCAATCCAATCCTCCCATCCAAGCTGACAAGCATGACATGCATCTCTGCATACAAGCTCTCAATTATGCATAATCCAATGTTTTCTAGGGTTTTAATTGAATCACTAGTCTCAAACTTGTTATTTTTAATTTACAACATTTGATTTCTGACACCGGCCCCTCTATGTCATAAATTATGCAGGCAAGAGCCTTAGTTGTGTGGGTGATTAAAAAAAACTAATTAGGCATGATTAAAAAAAAATAAAACAGAGACCTCTTAAATATGTGCATGCTACCACGTAAGAGAGGCTTTTTTCACTGGAAATGCCTGGGTGATTTTTCTTTTTTTTTTAAGAGATTATGTTCAGTTCAGTACAATTTGATTGATTTTGACAGAAATGAAAGAAAATGTAGGATTTTTTCTTCCTGCATATATACCAGAAATTGCATTACATGGCCCGTTGATGTGAATTTCTCCCACAGCTCATTGAATATAATTTTGTTAAGTGGGCAGGAAAATGAATATGAAGAAAACTGAATAGAATCCAACATTTTCTTTGGCACTAGCAGCAAAGCTGAGACATGGCATATATAGATATAAATATATGTATATATATATATGTGAGGTACAATTAGAGGTTTTAACCTTTTATGCCTCAGCTAATAACAGCAAGAGGGAAAATGTGCAGACTGTTAAACGCTACTAAAATGTAGATAGCAATGATGTGCCTGCAAAGATTGTACCACTACAGCAGCAAATAAAATAATGATTTTTCTCTTAATTTAAAAAGATACACGAGTATTTGCTATATATCATTATTATTCATAGCTCAAATCCAGATATTTTAAATACATCGCGTCTAAAAGTACATAATCTCCCCCATGATAACATGCCTTGTTTTTTTTTTTTTCCAAGAATCTGGAGAAAAAATGCGGAAAAATCATTGCATCCCTCCAGCTGTGTTACATGATCTCTGTACTCTGAGCTTCAGATTTGTGCACTACAGATATACACAGTATATCTACCCCCTTAAATCAAGCTGTGATGATAATGTGAATGAACTAAGGAGTTGCTTCACCCAAAACTTCCAGTTCAGGAAAGAATTTAAACTTCGACTCAATGTTAGACCTGTATGTAGTTCCAGCAATGCTGCTCTTCCACTCACATACAACCGTATGCTTATACAGTTTGCTGGATTAGGACCAAAGACTCAGATGGAGGTGCCTGAGGAAGAGTTGGCAGATTTGTTAGTCCTAACACCCTTAACAGCTTTAAAAATTCATGGTGCTGGTTGAAAATCCAGGGTGATCGGCTGATCCTCAACAAAATTCACTGTGAATTCTACAGCTGAGATGATGTTTCACCTACACCCATAAAGGAGGAACGCATTTCAGAAGAAGTGGTCTTTTCAACTGCTGATGTCCCCAGAAACATGACATTGAACAGCTGTGCTCTTTTACCCAGAAAGTCCCATCATAAGGAAGACAAAGATGTCGGAAAGGGAGACCACAATGAAGGACTGAGCCTGTGCTATTTTTCTACAGCAGGCAAAGCTACTGTGGCAGTTCTTCACTGACATTTGTAAGACTGCCAACAAGCCAGAAGCTGCTAAAAGCAAGAGAAAAATCCACCCCTCCAGTTCTGTCATCCTGGGGTGAGACCGTGGGACAGAAAGGTCCTGAGAAGCACTGACAATTAGTAGTTGTGGAATACCACAGCTCGTGCTCAGCACATCATCTGCATGAGCGTCCTCAGCTGCTGCTTGCAGCTTCAGGTGCTTAGGAAAGACACCAATTCAAAGCTGGGTTTGTGTGTTTTTTTGATGGAAATTCAAGATGCTCCCTAAGAAGCTATAACAAATAGCTTCAATGTTTGTCAATATATTTTAATTGATACCCAGTCAGTTTTTGTTAGGATCAAGAAATATGAGTGCTTGGACACAAAAGAAAAGAGCTCTCTTCAAAATGATCCTCCTAGAAGTCCTGAGGAAGATTTGTAACATGACATGGTAAAGGAACTGCTGATAAATTGCAAGAATAGGATGATACCATGCTCAGATACTTTATCTTTTCCTACCTGAAGACCTACTTGGACTGACCAGTGATCTGTTTTAAAATTTGGAAAAAACTTTTATATTTCTAAGGAGAAATCAGTGGAAAAAATAAAGACCTATCTGTAACGTCAAATGTTAGAAGAGACATCAAACTGCAAATATTGAAAGTAGAATGGAAAGGCTATATTCCTATTTACATGTTTTCATATCTACCTTCTAACTCTGAATTCTTTGTCCAGTTCCCGTGTACAGTGTTAAAAACTCCCTTAGAAATGCTCAATGCGTTTGCAAATCCAACTCCTACTTAAAGGGAATTTTCTAACATAATTTTCTAACATTAATTGAATTAACCAAAATATTTATCTTTTAACAAACACAATCTAAGATATATCTCAAAAGAGAAAGAACATGTTGCAGAAGGGATAATTAGAGATTAAACAACGCATTGTCAAAAAGCTCTTCAATCACTGTGGTCAAAGCAATTATAAATCTCCTAAGGTCTGTATTATAGTTCCCCTTTGGGTTAGTGCATAGAGAGAAGTGGAAGAGGCAAGAGAGAAAGAGCTTCCTTCTCTGGAGCAGCCTGCTCTCAAAAACTTAACAAAGCAGAACCAAAATAGTAGAAGTGATATAAAAGTAATGGAGTTTTTGGAGAATTTTACAGGGGTCACAATTTTCTTATAACATCCTTCAGCCAGAAAGCTCATAAAATTAAAAACGAAATTTTAAACAAACCAAGGCTTAGGACTGAACCTGCTATATGTGCCAAGTGTCCACCAAGTCATAGTATCACTCCCCCTCTCACACTGGACAGAGAAATATAACGTGCAGTTTGTGAGTAGAAATAGGGACATGGAGATTGCTTAGCAATTAACATCACGGGCAAATCAAACTCAACTTGGAGAGAAATTGTTTGATTTATTAAGGGAAGAATAAGAACAGGGAGATGAGAAATAAAACTGAATCTTAATATGCCTCCCCCTACCCCTCTCTCTTCCCAGGATTCTCCTTCCTTCCCTGCACAGTGGCACAGGGGAGGGGGGATGGAGGTTGCAGTCAGTTCATTACAGATGGACTTTGCTGCTGCTTCTTCTCAGGGGGAGGCCTCCTCACTGTGGGGTCCCTCTCTATGTGAAACAATCTCTCACAAACTTCCCTAGTGTGGGTCCTTCCCATGGGCTACAGTTCTTCATGAACTGCTCCAGCATGGGGCATCCCATAGGGTCAGCTCCTCACACCCTGCCCCAACACGGGTCATCATCAGGAGAACAGTCCTTCACTTGCCAACTGCTCCAGCCTGAGTCCCTCCCAGGATCAGAGGTCCTGACAGCAAACCTGCTCTGGCATGGGCTCTTCTCTCCCCATGGACTCCCAGGTCCTGCCAGGAACGTGCTCCAGCGTGAGCTTCCCACAGAGTCACAGCCTCCTTCAGGCTCCAGCATGGGGTCTTCCACGGGCTATGAGTCGATCTCTGCTCCCCAGTGGCCTCCATGGATTGCAGGGAGACAGTTGCCTTACCATGGGTTGTACTACAGGTCACAGGGAAATCTTTCTTTTAGTGCCTAAGCATCCTCCTCTCACTCCTGCACTGACCTTGGTGTTTGTGGAGATGTTTTCACATTCGCACTCCCTGTTGCTGCTGCAGTTCAGCAACTGCACAACACATTCTTCTCCTTCTCAAATCTGTTATTCATAGAGGTGTCACCTCAGTCACTAATTGGCCAGGTCTGAGTTAGGTGCAGCGTCCACCTTAAAATTGACTGGTCCTAGCCCTATCAGCTATAGGGTAAGCTTCTGGCAGCTCTTTGTTTAAAGAAGCCACATGTTTAGAATCCCCCCGCCCCAGCTCAGGCAAAACTACTACATTATAGTATGCAAATCCACATCACATGAAGTTGTTAAGAAATTTTTCAGTTATTTTCAACTTTAAAATTGACAGGCCTGTAATTCCAGATTGTCTTCCTCCTTTTTATTCTTGTAATAATTAGAAACTTTTTTCTAATTTCTGTAGGAATTCTTTCTAAACAAATGTTCTGTTCCTTACTTTGTCCTTCAACCATAAATAGCTCTTCTCCCTCTCTTTAGTGTTTGGATGCACTTTCGGACAGTTGTCCTGATCCCTCTCAGTTCTGCTTTTGCCAAATTTGATTATTCTACTCCTCCTTCTTTGCCTGAAACACATATTGAGATGGCCTAGCCTACATTATCTGAATCTCTGTCCTCTTATATATGTTTTAATAGAAAATCATACATATACAAATAGATATCTACATATACATTACTAAAGATATTTTTATTTTCTTTACACTTCATTTTCTAGCTCTACGTAAGCCTGATTTCTGCTGATTTTTATTTAAACACTTTCACCACAATTTATCTCAATCAAATTGAGATGTCTACAATGTCATTTACTATATATAAATAAGTTACCTCAGGATGCCTTTATACTCAGTGGAGATAAATTGATGGGTTTATGAGGTTCTTCTGACCTCTGTCAGACTTTTCCATGAATAAAGGAGAGTCATGGCTTAAAAAAATTTGCTTCTTTCTCACTGCAAAAAGTGTAGTGTAACTAACTCAGTCATGAGCATACATCATAGGTACCCATATTTGTTCAGAATTATCTGAGCTGATAACATCTTGGCCTTTCAGGCTCAGCCTTCTTCAGTGAATAATACTTTGAGAGCCTTCTTAAGCACTCCACTTACTCCCAATGCCCGTTGGGGTAGATACTCATCCAATTCTATTTGGAGCTGTTCCCCACAGTGGTTCGAATTAAACTCTTATTTCATGAAAGTAAACCTACCTTTGACTATGAGAGAAGAAAATAACACTTTTCTTCAGTTAGCCTAGAGCTGAAACCAAGTATTCAATGAAATACTAATTGCCCCTCCCTGCTAAGAAAACTATTCACTGGAGTGAGAAGCAATTTTAGAAACCTCTAAATAAAAGCATGTTGAAGTTCCTTGGACACAGAACCATGTTACTGCCTTTGCAGTACTAATGAGAAGGAAACATATGTAAGAGAAGCCACATATAATGGCCATGTCAGTAATATTCTTACATTCAGGTATGATTTCCAGGAAAAAGCACTGCTCTAAAATTCCATGGCTCACTGTGTACAATTTCTGACACCTGGCTCTGTTAAGACATGGAGTAAACAGTCCACATGATAAAGCTGTGGCTATCTGCTCTTTCTCGTACCTGAGCACAGGATCAGACAAATCACTTCTGCGACAATGTTATAGAAATGCATTTACTTCTGAGAGGGACAAACAAGATCGTGAATAAAGACTATCCATATCCAAGTTTGCCAGCTGGAGGCTTAGCAAGCCTGTTTTATTCTATCAAATTAAATAATGGGTTCACGCAAATTTTTAGTTGTAGGATTCACACCCATTTCTGTGCCACATCTGCTCCTTCTAGCAGTAATGTAAATAATGAGGAAGAAGTTAGTTTCCACTGAAGCATCCAAACAAAAATTGTGATCAGGTTAGAAGATTTCAGCTGAGTGCCTGTAGTTAGCTCTTCTGGATATTTTTGCTTTATTTAAAACATATCACAGCATTCTATGGTAGAGATAAGGAAAACCAAGTTCAGGTGCCAGTGTAAATAAAAATACTGAAAACAAATAAAACCCATGTCCACTTCAGGTCTGCATTTCACTCTTTCCTGTGATCTCATCTGTACTAGGGTTGTGACACCCAAGTCAAACACTTTGTCTGTAAGAATTGTTTCCACTTTGATCACAGTAGGCATTTTTTTTGTCTCATGAGCTCAGACTTTATTGACTGTATGGGAACATTATCAACAAACTGTCATAGGAAAAAAAGTTTGGTCAATGTAAATAACAATAACTAAATCTGCAAAGGCCAAAGAAAATAAACTAACAGACCATTCTTTGTGGTTCATAGTTGAGAATATGAATGCCCACATTACTGTTACTTGAGGACACTGTAGGCAAAGTCCCTTCTCTAATGGAGAATCTTAAAGGGAATGTAATCAATCCTAATAGGCATTTATTATCTGTGATGAGAAGGAAGACTATGGCAGCCAAATTTTCTGAATTGCCTGAGTTATTCTGGAATAAATCACCCACAACTCCAGAACATGTCAGCTCTGTAAACCTGTCAGTCATGATCAGCAAATTGTTAAACATTAGAATACAGAAGAGCATGGCTTTGATACACAAGCCCTTGATATAGATGCTGCAACTTCAACACCAAAGATGTATGGTTTCTGCAAGCATGTGAGATGAAATTTTATACCAAAAAGCCTTCACCATTATTCCTTGAAGACTCCTCAGCAAGGATTAGAATATACATATTTCATGCAAAAATCAGACATAAAAACCAAAATGGCTCTTATTTATGAGTAGGGAAATTCAAAACCTAAAGCTGCAACCTTTACTTAATGCCAAGGCCATGAAAATGCAATGATCTACAGAAATTCACACTTTCGTCTCTGGGGGCATTGTTACAGGCTCATAAAAAGTCAAATTGCTGTTACTTGAGCTTGCAAATAATTTATACCTATCATTTGTCTTATAGTCCTAGCATTTGCCTGCTGTGCTGACCACCTTACTCATGGATGTATGTAGTAGCAATCATGTTCTTGACAGTCACCAGAAGAGAAGAATGTGTTGTTTGAGAGTATTTGAAATGTCCAGGACTAAGCTACCAAGTAAAAATTACAAGCTCATACACTGAAAAAAGGTATTTTTTTCCAAAGTATTATATCATGAGTTACTAAGGTATTTTTTCAAAAGTAACAATTGATTACATAAAATAGCAAGGAACCCCTGCTCTTATTTAATTTATTTAATTCTTAATTATTTAATTATCTAAATAATTAACTTATTTAATTCCTCTTAGCAGTTAAATGAGCATAAAAAATATTTTAATAAACAATTTGCTAACACCAATACTCCACAAAAAATGTAAGTATGGAAGTACACATATTAGCAAATTCATTTTTAATGCTTTATTAACTTTTCAGAAACTTTTCCATCATAAATATAAGAGTGTTAGTAGTCAATAAGAATTGAAATATATTACAACCTGTTGCTATCATTACCAACTAGATTAAGAAAGACACATTTTCGTGATGTCTTATATATATTTTCCCACAGTTCGTGGACTTGGAACATTTAAATTAAATATTTTATATCATGAACTGAAGTTTACACTTTTCAGTGCCTGTGATCTCTCTTTTCATTGCAGTAAAATTCCTGTAAAATCCAAGCTGAAATTTTAATCAGAATTATCTCTATTAAATAGAGGCTATTTGCAATCACTCCAACGTTTGTCCAAAGGGATAAATATGTCGGTATCTTTCATCTTTAAATGTATGTAATAGAGATTAGACAGAAAAGACAAAAACTCATTAGATCATCTAGTTCATCCTGCCAATCTCTTTATCATCCTACCAATCTCTTTATCTATCATCTTACCTTGAGAAAGCATTGTAGATAGACTTTGGGTGTTTTCTACATATAACATTGGCAGAAAAGGGCCCAAAGTTTTTGTTTTCTTACTGCAAATCATTAAAATAAACAAACAAAAATCCCTCTGAATTGAAACTAAACAAAAAGAGAACTACAGCTCTCTGACCTAAAAAAGATCCACAGGAGCTATGTATTAACTGAGTTTTCCGTCTGTTCACTATTCATTTCTAACACAAAAGCTGATCTCAGTGAATTTACAATGATGCCAGTCAGGGAAGTGCAGTCCTATTTTTGGCACCAGGAGAAAAAAACATTAAACTTTCATATAATAAAATAGCAACATTAGATTTAGAAAACATAAGAATCAAAATATCCTAATGTTTCCCTAGGTTCAGTTTAATTCATATCTGTTCCATCAGGAAAATGCTAACAAGAACCTAGTGCTGTAGAATTGCTTCTGTCCCACTCCTTCCCCTTCCCTACAAATCCAGAAAAAATTACTTCAAATCAAGTACACTAGTTTTTCTTCTTTGTTATTCAAATAGAGACTGGGACTGCTGAAAACAATTTATTTCCACATATATTTCAATCATATATTATCAAATTTTATGAAAAGAAAAAAGCCAAGCCATAGTAACTTTACATTTAAGGAAAGGCTTGAATCTTTTTATTTGCCATATGGAATGCTGATTTTAAACACGGTCTCAGGTTTTTAAGAGATCATAGGCTCACTTCATTGTAACTCCTGAGAACCATAATTGTGGCTCAATCTCCTCAAAGTGCTTGACGTCACAAGGCAAGAAATGTAGAGAACTTTTGGGCTGCAAAAAGTCACGTTGATATCAGTGGGATCAAAATAAAGTCCTTGTATAGCAAAATCCATTGATTTTCCAATACTCGTTAAGAAATGTCTGGATTGTCAAAAAACTTCTTGCTTTGGTTAATTGTATCATCAATCAAAATTATTATTGTATATTCTGTGATACATACATGAAGACATTCCAGTTGAAAAAATACAAACTCATCAATTACAACTTTCCTTGTTGGTAAACTCTGGAACTGGACTGGTTTTTGGACCGTGATGAGAACTCAATATGAAACCTGAAAATTGCTTTGGCCTTTTATCAGCCCATGAGTAAAATCAAGTGGCTTCTGGACCATCAAGAGGTAGATTTCATGCCTAAACAGCACCTCACTCAGCCCCTATAATTTTTGCTTACTGATGAATAAGAAACCAAACCCTTTCTGGCAAAAGCTAAAAAAGTAGTAAGGACCTGAATACAAAGCCTTGTGAATTTTACAGAAAAATTCCCACTGGAATGAAGAGACTGAGGAGGATCCAGCCCTGAGCAATTTACACTGTATCTCCTGCTCTGTATTTTAAGTCTGGTAGTAATGGAATGTAAAGTATATCTTGTACATGTATTAGATATGCTTAATATAAATCCAAGGCATATCTTTGATTAAGGTATTGGAAATGTATGAAAGCAAAAGTTCTATTATAATACAAGGCATGTTCCCATTTATTTTAGTATATGCATGTGCATTCACTGATAATACTTTCCTGAAGTTTCCAGGCAGGCTTTAAGAGAAAACTGTGATTAATGTCACTTACTAGACACTTTCCATTGATCTCATGCCAAAAAAACTTACAAAACAGCAAAATACAAATTTACACCTTCAGTTTAACTCTTGCTTAAGATAAACAGATGTTAGAACTTCATTTCACATAGGTTTCTTTACCACCAAATGTTTCTAAATGGCAATAGCTAACAAAGCTAAAGCCAGTCAGATTGTTTTCTGGGCTCTGTCTGATTAGGAAATTCTGAAGTTACTACCAAAGAGTTTTATTGTTAACACTTGAATTAATGTTGGCAAATGCTGAACCAAAACAAGATTGGTGCAGAAAGGATGAAATTTTGCTTCTATAAACAGGAACAACCTGTGACAAAATTTGGTAAATGTCAGTCCCAAAGTATAACACTGATGTCTGGATATGAAATTGTATTGTCTGTATCAATGAAGGTTTGATGCTAACAAGATTTCAGATAACTCACAAGACACAGATAATTGTATTTTAGGAGTTTAGAAGGATTATTTTTTTATCATTTCACTAAAAATCATACTTACCATTCCAATTTTGAAACTTTTCTATAAAAATCACAGATCTGTTCAGTCAGATAAATCAAAACTTTTGCAAAAGAATTTTCCCCATTAGGACCCACACAAACAGGTTTAGGCCATTCTTCTGAAAACAAAACCTGTAAAATGCTGTCTAAGAGCAAATGCAAGGAGAGTCTCACCCTGAGAGTTTCACAGAGTTTGCATGTGCTTTTACTCAAAATACCATGAAAGAAACAAAACATAATTGCATGTCTTGAAATCAGAAAAAATGAGATCAGTGACATTAATTTATTTTTATGTCAGCTCAATAGTTATGGTAATAATTACAATGTTGCTTAACATGTTAATAAATATAGAATTTTATTATATTGATTGATTACCTTGTGGAATGTTTTAGTGTTATTCACTTAATGGTGATTTTTGGTGTGGTTGACAGTGCAGTTGCTGGGCTTAGTGTCCTCCAATGAGTGCACCTTGGTCCACTTTTAAGTCTTGTGCACTCAGGTCTGCTAATCCCACTTTCAGTCACTTCAGGCTCATAACGTCAGAGCTGTATCTGCCCAAGATGTGGTTGTTTATAAGGTCTGAGTCAGTACATCCACTCAGGGGCATGTCAGGGCCTGAAGCGCTAAGAAGTTTTTGACAGAGCATCATGAAGGAATAGTGTGTCCTTCTAGACCTCTGTGTACAAACATCCTGCACCCAACAATACCTTTGGCTGGATGTTCATACATATCCGTTCCATCTCATATCATATCATAATTTAACACATGAATGATCTCTTTCAGCTTGTTATTGCAGTCTTATTGCAGTACCAGAGATGAGGGGAAACCTGTTATACTACTTAGCCCTGAGAAGGCAGTATGAGAGGAGGCAATATTCATATCAAAAGCGGACAGAGAAGCGGACAGTTGCCAAACACTACAATGTCTTCAAATTCTCCATAGGCAGACAGGGTCCAAGTGTAGAGCAGCACAAGTCTACTATGACACATCATGGTTCCAATATCTTTCCTCCAGAAGCACGTTTCATTAAGCTGAAGGGGAAGACTTGCACCTGCCTTCGATTGGCAGGCTCTGTCACTGCAGGAAATGGAAAAACAGCTTTGCTCCCTGAGAATTAGTTGTGGTAGGATGTTGCACATTCTTGGCCTACAAATTCAGTATTACTAACTCAAGCATTTGCTTTACAGTGCATAGATGCTTGAAGGAAAATGAACTCTTTATGAACTCATCAGAGGGTTGAAAATGCAGATGTGCTCCACATTATGTACCTTTTTCTGAGAATAATACTTTCATGGTAATCATGTGCCCACACAAAAGTCATGCTGGTACATCAATCAATAGGATCCATGTCAGCTGTGAGTCAGCCTTTTTATTTCTTTGTAAAATAACAAAGACCAATAATTACTTTTGTAAGGTGATTTGGCCAGGTAGGTGCTTTGCCATGATATGACATTCATCTGTTCAGAAAAGCCATTACAGAATCACAGCATCTTAAGGGTTGGAAGGGACCTCGAAAGATCATCTAGTCCAACCCCTCTGCCAGAGCAGGACCAGCTAGAGTAGGTCACACAACAACTCGTACAGGTGGGTTTTGAATATCTCCAGAGGAGACTCCACAGCCCATCTGGGCAGCCTGTTCCAGTGTCCCATCACCCTCACAGTGAAGAAGTGTTTCCTTATGCTTTTTTTTGAAACTCTTATATTCTGTCTGTACCCATTGCCCCTTGTCTTATCACTGAACATCACTGAGAACAGTCTGGCTCCATCCGCCTGACACTCACCCTTTACATATTGTAAACATTAATGAGATCAGTCTCATCCAAGCTAAAGATTCCCAGCGCCCTCAGCCTTTCATCATAAGGGAGATGCCCCATTCCATCATCTTGGTGGCCCTGCGCTGAACTCTTTTCAGCAGCTCCCTGTCCTTCTTGAACTGAAGGGTCCAAACCTGGACACAATATTCCAGATGCAGTCTCATGGGAGCAGGGTAGAGAGGGAGGAGAACCTCTCTCGACCTACTAATCACAACCCTTCTAATACACCCTGGGATGCCATTGTGGCCTTCTTGGCCACAAGAGCACATTGCTCGCTTATGCTCATCCTACTGTCCACCAGGACCCCCAGGTTCCTTTCCCCTACACTACCCTCTAAGAGTTCATTCCCCATCCTGTACTGGTACATGAGGTTATTCTTTCCAAGATGCAAGACTCTACACTTGCTCTTGTTCAATTTCAGTAGATTTCTCCTTGCCCAGCCCTCCAGCCTGTCCAGGTCTCGTTGAATGTCAGCACATCCTTCTAGTGTGTCAGCCACTCCCCTTAGTTTAGTATCATCAGCAAACTTGCTGACAGTGCCCTCTGTTCCCTCATCAAGTTCCTCAATACCAGTCCCAGAACCGACCCCTGAGGGACTCCCCTAGATACAGGCCTCCAACTAGACCATACTTCTTTCATCATCACTTTCTGCCTTCTTTCCTTCAATCAGAAAACAATCCAGCTCACTACCTGATTATCCAGCCCATATCTTTCAGTTTTGCTGGGAGGATGCTGTGGGAGACAGTGTCAAATGCTTTACTGAAATCAAGTCAAACCACATCCACTGCACTACAACCATCTATCCACCTGGTTACATCTTCATAAGTGGCTATCAGGTTCCTCTAAGGCTTTACCAATGGAGTTTACATACATACTATTAGCATCCTTTTAACATGACAATATTGGGTTTACTTGGCAAGGTTTTGGTATTGGAGACTGCAGAGGTGGCTTCTGGGAGAGGATATGAGAAGCTGCCTCCCATGTTGGACATAGTCTGTTTCAGCCAGCTACAAGATAGACTCATGGACTCAGCTAAAGCTGACCTCATCAGTGACATAAATCTTAAAGGATTGTACTTTCTTCTTTCCAACACATGTTATCACAGCTCTCATGGTAGCTCTCAATGCTTAATGTTGTTATGTAAAACTTGTACTCTTTTTAAGTAATGGTCACTTTCAGGTGAGCTAAAAGAACTAAATGTGGACAGAAGTATTGCAAGTCGCTACCGTATATATATCTAATTTAAATAATATTATGTTTCTGATATTGATGCAGCTGTGACTTTAAAATTCATAGTGTTTTATATGTGATAACTCTTAAAATTATAAATTTTATAATGGTGAAAATATTTAAGTGGCTAAAATAGAGCTTTCTTAAGCTTGAATATAAACAAAGATATAAATAATTAAAGCTATATCAGAAACTGGCAATGTTAGTCCTCAAGATAATTTGTGGGCAATTGAAAAGCTGCTCCAAAACACAATCACATTTTCGTGTATGGGCACTGTAGCCTGAATGTTGCAGCCACTCCACATGCAAGGCTTTTCCCCTTATGTTACTTGGAAGCAACCAAGATAAGAGAGTTTATTCCTAACGAAACTCAAATAACTTGGTTTTGCAGTTCTGCAGAAGAAATCATTTGGTGCTAACTGGTATTTTCTTTAAAAAAATGAAAAAAAAATAATCTGTGAGATTCTTCATATATGCCCATGCAACACTGTGGAGGGCAGAGCATGGACTCTGTTCTGACTCTAATAAGAATGATCATCTACCAGCAGATGACACATTTCCATATTCTAAGTTTATGGGCTTTAGATATACAACAGCTTGAGGATGGATTTTTTTCTCAACAATTTCAGCCATTCAGGCTGAGGGTAACTCTTCTGTGACTAGATGTGGTCTAGAATCTCTCTACAGATGATAAGGGGAACCAGACATTTCTAGGATACACCTATCTTAACATGGATAGATGTCTTGTGATAGCTATAAATGAGAACTAGGATCAGTTACCATCTACAGGCGCTTTTTCCACCAGACACCAGATTTTAGAGACCTGGGGAAGGCAAATACACGTCCTGCAATCTGATTGGGGTGAACCTGCTTTAGCAAGCGAGTTGAACTAGATGATCTCTAGAGGTCCCATCCAAACCCTACCATTTTGTGATTCTCTCTACATGTCAGCCTCACTCAACAGCAATGCAGGATGAAGTGTTATTGCAACCCAATTCAATATATACACAATGACAATATGTTACTATGTAGGAAGATTACTATGCTGGAGAGAGTCCAGCGCAGGGCCAACAAGATGATCAAGGGACTGGAACATCTTTCATACGAGGAAAGGCTGTGGATATTGGGGCTGTTCTGTCTAGAGAAGAGGAGACTGAGGGAGGATCTTATTAACATTTACAAATATCTAAAGGGTGAGTGTCAGGAGGTTGGGACAGTCCTTTTTTCTATCGTAGCTAGCAACAGGACAAGGGGTAATGGGATGAAGCTGGAACAAAAAAAAAGTTCCATTTAAATATAAGAAAAAAATATTTTACTGTGAGGATGATGGAGCAGTGGCACAGGCTTTCCAGAGGGGTTCTGGAGTCTCCTTCCTTGGAGTTCTTCAAGACCCACCTGGACATGTCCCTATGCAATCTGATCCTAGGTTGATCTGCTTTGGTAGGAGGGTTGGACTAGATGATTGCTAAAGGTCCCTTCCAACCCTATCATTCTATGATTCAGTGAAGATATCCTGCAGTAATTCATGATGATGCAATTAGAAACTGTAAAGCAATAATGCTGCCTGAGAGAAAGCAGCATTCCCAGGCAACATCACTTTCTAACTATTAAGTGATTTTAACGATATTGGAGCAGAGCATTCAAGGCAATTGCTACAAACCAGCACTGTGCATTTAGTCATGTCACAAACTTCCTGCAAATTTGGGCAGTAATCTCAGCTGTAAGTAGCTTCTTCACAACTTTGCTGAGGTGCCAAAACAAGAACCAGCATTAGCAATGTAGCAATTCTTTGGCTACAGACACTAAATCTTATTAATCTCATGTGCTACATAGCGTGGCATGACGCCTGAACTTTGTAATCTTAGTAAATATCTTCAAACACCTTTGCATGTGGATATTAATCTACAAAAAAGAAGGCGTTAGCCCTAAGTGAAGCTAAATTCACTGCAGTGTTTTGGAAATCAGTATGAAGGGATTTTACTTCCACTTGTCTAAGTTATATTAATTATTAATTATTATTGAACCTTTTACTCTCCCACACATCTCTCTGGGACATGCAGGTTTATGGAGAGTTGGTTCATTTTTGGTGAATTCACACTTTGTAGCTACACACTGCCATGGGCATGTTTGACTTCATAACTCTCTAATTTCTATTGATCAGTGGTGTGACAGGATGTATCAGTGAAGTGAAATCTTTTTTTTCCAAGGAAAACATTCCTTTAACTTATTACTATATGTGTATTTGAATGCCGTTTTGTAAACTAATTAGAAACTGAAATAGGCATCCATTTACTTTTGTAAAAAATATCTGGGGTAGGAGGGAGTTATGCAAGCTATGGTGTCTAAATGCTAATTTACCCTTTGTTTTAAAGGCATGTAAAATTGCTCTAAGATGTCTCCTTATATATTGCCTACTAGTATTTGTGTCAACCGTATATAAGATTAATTAACAAAATGTCCCTTTTCACATTATGTAGTCCTATTTTTTACTTTTTCCCGCTTTCTATCAGAGGCTGAGATCATCCACAGGAATGCAGAGCTATCCCCTTTGCCCATACTGAAAGAGTTCTTGGTTCTTCCAAGATACACGTGCTAGTGTTGTTTAAAATCCAGAGACTTTGAACAAACATGCTCTTACGTAACATACCTTGTTCTCTGTATCACCTTGTTGTTGCCAGCTTCATGTCGACAATCACTGATTAACTCAGCCCCAGCATGTGTCTGATGTGAATCACAATGTGATGTCTAATTCCTCAGCAGCATTTCAAAGGCACCAGATTTTTGCTTTTAACTACAATTTAGGTAAGTAAATGTGAACATACTGTAAGATTCAAATAATATACTCTACATCTAGACTCCCAGATGCAGCCTTATCATATTATCCTTTATAAACTTGGCTCAAAATCCAGAGGGACTCTGGACTGCTTAATTAGTTAATTTCTGTTTTGATTGGAAAGACAAAAGTAAACCTTTTAGAAATGAATTCATCAATTCAAACTGCATAACAGGCTTTATTGAAATGCAGTCTGCAACATTTTTAAGTCAGCCTCATCACTGAATGTTGAGACTTATCTTAATTATGGTTGGTTGTAATACTGTACTTATATTAATAATGTTCTTATGTTAAAGAGATTTTTTTGACCTTTTGGAGTGCAGAAATCAATGAGAAGTTGATAAAGCCAAGTTCATTGCTGCCTAAAGTAAAGCAAGCCTGATTTGTTTACTTACCTAAGCCTTCATCTGTCAGACCCATTCTGAAATGATTTATAGACCTCTACCCAATGAAATCATTTAAAGTAGATTAGATTCAAGGAACAATCACCTCTAATATGACAAGCTGATGGAGGCTGACAGGTAACCAAGTTGCTCTGGATGGCAAACAAGTTCCTGAAATTCTGATTAAATTAAAATATTAATGGTGCCACTGGGAAAATAAGATTGAATCATGTTAGTAGAATTCAGTATTAGAACCAAAATGCAAATAGCGAATCATTCTGTGTGAAGAAAGCCAGCTGAGGTACCAAGGGAAGTTACCTCCAGTAAACGAGAGAGTAGGAAGTGAATTCAAATGAAAAGCATTGTGTCAAGAGCTCACCTTCACCTTTCTGAGGTCTCTAAAACAACAAGGCCTAACAGGCTCTGGGGTTGGTATGAACACTTTCGAGAGGTTACATATTTATTTGGACTTGCAGCCTAGTACTAATGAACAACTCCTGCTTTCCTAAGGTTATAAGGTTATTCTTTGAAGCACCGATCCATGCTTTTTTTCCCCTTTTTCATGTTTGTTTAGTTTCTGTTTTCAATCCTGTACATTAAGTGGCTCTGGCTGCACTATAATTGCTATATAACTAAATGTATTGACACTGCCTGCTTTGGGATCTGTATTAATTTTGACATACAGGGTAATTAAATGTGCTATTTGTCTCACGTGCATTAAAGGAACAATAGATGCCTTATCTGCCAGACACACTGAAGTGTGCAATTACAACATGTTAAGAGCAGTTGTGTTTTGCTTCACAGCACCTTTTATTAAGATTCTTTTAAATATCTTTAAATGTTATTTTATGGCAGCTGTGAAGTAAAGACTATCCATCACAAGTAACACTGATAGGATTTACCTTCCCTCATTTTAGACAGACTAGACCTCTTCATCTGATCTAATTGCTTAGCCTCTGCTTTTTACTCAGCAGAGAGAAAGAGCTGCTCATAGATTGCCAGTCATCTCATCTAGTTTTTATAGTTGCATTTGGATATAATAAATTGCAATCTGGACATGCATACCTCCACCATTCTATGCCTTCAAGGAAGACAAAGCTTGAGGAAGCAGCAGGATGCATCTAGAGGAAATGGCAACCGCACTCACAGTGCCTCGCTAAATAATAAAATGCCAATTTTATTTCAGAGCAAAAGAGTTTTCCTGTATTTTCCCGGAAGGTGCTATATACATTATGATGGCATTGGTCAGTCCAGTGAGATCCACAGCTAGGGGAAGAATCTGATTAACAGGAAAACAAAACAGCAGTTAGGCAGCAGCAGAAGGAAAGAGCCTCCTAGGTACTCTTATGTACAAAGTTAGAAGCAGTGGAAGGAAAGACAGGATGTGCATGAAGAACTGACCACGGTGAGGTAAAAATAAGAAACCTAAAGTATTTTCACCATCTCAGTGGTGAAGAAATAAAAATAGTGAGACGAGTGTACTGTCAGAAGAATGCTCCCAATGATGGATCAGCTCACAAAAGTGTTTGATGAGTTTTGTGACTGCAGAAAAATTAAGGTGATGGAAAGACACTGCTAGAGGACTTATGCAGAAGAGACTACTGTTGTCTTCTGATCCAAAACCAAGAAGAGAGGAATGTATTTATATTTCAATGCCATAAACAATGATTATGTCAACAAATTAACAGATATAGAACCCATTTAATGCTTGATTAATAGTTTCCCTGCAGCATGATCCCACCAGTGGCAGTAGCAGAGTGAAAATCAGCGGCAAGAACCTGTAGTTGGTCAAGCCCAAAAACTGAGGTGTAGATCGAGCTTGGGGAACCACTGGAACATAATGCAGCATGGCATAAAGAAAAAGTGCCCCACTGATTGCTTTAGCACATACATGGAATGGGTAATCAGCTTGACAACCTGTATAATGGACTATGGAGAATGACAGTAAAGACCATGCTCTTGGGGTGACTTTTCCACTCACGTATTGCAAAAATAATTGTGAACATTAATGAAAGAAATAAGGAAGTATCTTGCTCACTACTAGAAAAAAAGAAAGCATTATAAGAAGGTGGCAGCACAAAATCAGCTCATAAATATATGTCTTGCAGATTATCTGCAATTTCTCCCAGTTTGTAGGTACTGTGGTAATAGGGAGGAAGTTTAAGCTTAGCAACAATGAAGTCTTTGTGTTCTTACCACATATGGCAGATGAAAAAAGGTAGAATATAGTAGTATATAGTAGGCTATGACTTATACTAAGAGCATTGCTAGGAAAGAAAATGTTAGCTACGCAGAAGTTTAACTCATGTCACTAGGGAAAAGGATCGTAGAGCTCACAACAGGCACATTTTATGTATCTTCCCCAGTGTCTGAAACAATTCCTCACACATCTGTGAATCGTTAGTTCCACAGTTCAACTACTTCTGTCTTTACAATGTGGGTCTAAGATACAGGAAAATCTCCTGTGGCCAAGTGAGCAAAGTACCATGGGAAAGTGATCCCGGTCCAAGTCATAACGGTCGTGTTGTATTGTAAACTCTGGTAGGACACTACATCCTCAGGTTAAAAATAATCAGCCCAAGTCTCCATTTCCCAATGATGTTAGAAATTACTTTTCTCTCAGATTTTCAGCTTGTTTCACCAAACCATCATTCCATGAGAACTTTAAAAATTATTCAATGTATTAAATTATTTAGGTATTTAAACAGATATCAAACGTGTCTACAAGGTATTACTTCTAGTCTTACTGTATCTCAGCCATTGAGTATATATAGTCATTATTTTGGTCCCATCACTATCTCACACATGTCTTCGTATAGCACAACTCTAAAAGTCCAGTTTCTCTTAAAAGCTTCAAAACTAATACAGTCCAGCATTTTGACAGTTTTTCTATAGCTATTCAATTAATCCATTATTACATGAAAAGGTGCAAAACATCTGTTATGTAAGATCCAGGACAAGTAGAAGTGCAAGCAGGAGGAAGGATATCGAAGCATTTCTCAATAAATTTTACTTATTCCTTGAGTAAAGAAGCAAGCCAATGGGTCAAAGCTTCAGAGTAAAGAATCAATATCCTTCATCCATAAGAGTAATCAGCAAAAAAAAAGTACAGTTTTGAGAGAATTAAAGTTAATGCAAATTTCTGTTCCAAGTTTAAAAGACTCTCTTGAATTTCCTATAAAAATCTGAAAATTTTAGTGATGCATAAATAGCAGTCATGAGCACTCCCTGTGAATGTGCCCATGAACAAGTCCTTCCTTCTCCTTTCAAGAAGAAGGAAGAGTAATATTCTGATTATATTGAAAAACATTAAGATTTACATTGGGTCCATATTTGTATTCTTATTCTTCATTCTCACTTTCTCTCTTTCTCTACATAGATATAAATAAGATATACCTATATATACATAGAAGTGTGTATGTGTTTAAGTGTGTATGCTCCTACCTATCTATAGGATGGACATATTTTAAGAACCATCCATCTGCCAACATAACTGTACTGACAGAGATTTGTTTGGATTAAGTTTATACTATTCCACTTCTTTTATGCATCAGAAAATTGAGAATATTGTTGGTATCAAAAGCAATATATCCCAAAAGATCTAGTGGTAATGGCTAAATATGTATCTTCTGTTTGTTGTAGATTTGATAGTTGTCTTGTATGTAAGATCTTTATGGGCAATCATAGAATAATCAGGGGTATATGGGGTTTGGGGTTTTTTTCTGTCCATTATATAGCACAGATTGTTAGTACATGGTTTGCCACATGGTTCCTATCTTCTAAACACTCACCCCATGCATAGATTGAAAGCATTAAAAACATGTGAGTAGCTGTTGTTGACACTGGGTAAATATGGAATCCATATATTAATTTCCAACATCAACTATGCAGGCCTGAATTCCCTACAGCTTTGATTCTAATGCCCTAGTAATGTTAGCTTACATAACATTTGGGCTCTGGACCTGAGAGGTGGGTAAGATTAAACTGTTTTCCATTCTAGCAGAAAATTATGTAGCTTTCTCTAAAGCTCCAAATACTACAAGACTGCTTCATGGAAATATAGAGAGGGCTTGCATTCATAACAATATCTGAAATTTCAGGTGCTTGGCCAATGACTCACTCTCTACAGTGCATTCCAAGCAAATAACAGTCAAGTTTTATTTCAAATGGCAATTTTCTTTTGTCTAATCTCACCATCTCGTAATTTATCTTGTCACTTGTGTCTGGAATATCTGACTGTTTCACATAAAATCCAGCATAGCATCCTTTCGGATTTTTTCACGGACTTTTGCCCTTGAAATCAAATTGAGCTTGAGAAGAAGAGTGTGACTGGTCAGGAAATGTTGATGGGAATAACCAGGAATATTGGAGCTTTCCAAGTACCTTTTGTCCAAAAGCCTCACTTAAATACAGAGCCTTCACATCCTTTCTTAAAGCAGATAAGTTCTGGATCCACCTGGGCTCCTCTCTTTTGTGAGCTTGGAAATGAAGAATATGCCATTCCTGTTCAAATCCTCCACCCTCGGTTTTGTGATCTGTCCCTAGAATTAGACTTGATTTTAGCTGCAGCCCGTTCCACAGATTCTTGTGAAAATTGAAATTGAGACCAGAACCAAAAGCTGGCATCAAAAGATGACTGGGTGGTATAAAGATTTGAGCATAAGTTTAATAGAGCAGGAAGCAATGAATAAATGAAACAAACTGTAGTCTTTTGCTTCAGTTTTACTCTCAAATCAGTGGTACAACATTAGTTGTACAGTAAAGAGATAACAAACACACGCTGCAGTCAAATCATTCTCTCAAAGGAAAGGTCAAAGTATCCTGTGATGGCAGATGTGGAGAGGTGTTCCTGGAAATTGGTACTCCTCAAACACAAGTACTCATCAAGGCTTTGAGATGATATTGACAAGTTAATGGGAGTTGAAGACAGCATCTCAAATGGTATCTGAGTTGCTTCAGTGCAGTCTGGCCATGTTCTGATTGATGGCTGCTCTTCATTCCCCTGTGCCATCCTTAAAGGCATAATGACTAACAGTGGGGCTGCTGTATCAGCTGAGATAACATAGCTGAGTGTCAATGGCACAATAACAACAGCCAAGCCTATAACACTATGCTATCCTGTTCAGAACTCTCCCAAGACTGCTAAAGAGACCAATACTTGTCCCTCCTGTGTCATGACCCAGGCACACCAGCTCCCAGTACACCCTGAAGCAAAGGGTTTGTTGCAGTAGCTGCTACGGTGAAGCAGTCTCCACATCATACCACTGGTACTTACAACACAATAGTCCTCTGTATGTGCTTCCCTTGATCAATGTGGGAAGCAGGTTCTTGAGACAGTGGTAAATTGTCATCACTAGATTTCATGCTTGTATTAACTAATTTACTCCATCTTGTATTTATTTGCTTCAGTGACTCAGAATGAGATGAAAGCCTGAAATCCGGGGCTGTTCAGGGATCGGGAAGGAGGATTAAAAGTCAGTCGGGACTGATGGAGTGGTCATCAAGTTCTTAGTGTGGTGTGTTGGTAATGATTCCCCTGTTCAGGTTCAGACTGTAGGCAGCATCTAGTACATGCATTTGGGCAAGATCAAACTTGACATCTTTTCCATGTAGGAAAATTAAATATCAATGTTCACTGTCAGAGTAATGCGGAAGTTAAGATCCCCTAATGCAAGAAACATTCAGATTTCAGTAAGCAGATCTTTAAGATTTTCTCACAGTTTATTTTATTCCTCAGAAGTTAAGAGTGGTCAGGTTTTATGTACTTATGCCCCAACGTTCAATATTAGAAGCTACAGAGTATTATCTCTGTCTTCAGAGTTTTGGATCAGAGGTTTGTGGTAATATGATGACTACAAAACATTTTTTTTCCTCTCTTTCTCAAAGACCCTCTGAAATCTCAAGCTGCCATTATATATTATAAGTTATTTAGAAAATATTTTTTAAATTACATCCATATTTTAAGTATGAGCATCCCCTCTTTGGACATTCAGGACAGGCTCAGAGCTACAGCTGTTGGTATTACAAACAACTATGCAATGACATGGTTACTGAATATGTAGAATAAATCAATTAAATGATCTAACTTGCCTCATCCTTTCCAGTGTTAATTCAGATAAAAATTACATTTTTCTAATCCCATTCCCACAATTTATAAAGCAATCATAACATTGGCACCACATTCATTCTTCCAGGAAAAGATGTAAAATATAAAGAAATGTGAGCTAAACTGACATTGCACCTTAAGGGCCACAGGCCTACCAACAGAGATATCTGCAAATGTTAACAGTCTTAGCATTCGGTGTTGAATACTGCAAGACTTTCCAAAAGGTCTGAAAATTGCAAAGTACAGAATCTCTAGTTAAATTCAGTCTGGTGCAAGATTCTTAAGGAGTTTTGACTTGCAAATTCTTTGATAGTTTACAATCTGAAAAAAAAAAAAAAAGAAAAAAGCCTGCCTCTCCTCAATTTAATTTTTCACAAACAAATCTACTATTAGCATCAAGGAACAATGTGGTGTTCTGCTTTTGTGTATGTCATGATTAGTGGAACAGATGGAGATCCCTTAGAGAGCAAAAGGACTCCCATTTGAAAGTTTCTCAGTGCCTGCTGCATATGGCTATCATAAAAAATCCTGTACTTAAAACAGATCTGTGCATAGATTTCCACCAATTCTAGAAAATATATTTATACCCCGGGTAAACTTTCTGTTCTTTTCTGTGCTGGGTGCTTTATGAGTTCTTGGCCACAAGTCTTAATTTTTTTGTGTGCTAATGAATCATGCTGATAAGTCTGCTTTTTCTCAAACTCTCCACTGCAATATTTATTTTCAAATAATTTGAAAATATTTTATTTAAATCAACAATTTTAATGTGAGTAGAATTTTTCTGCAAATATTTTCAGAAGAGCATATTTCAGAGTGCATAGCTATAGAGCAGCTAAGGTTAAGCTTCTGAATGTAAAATCTGCGGTCCAATGTTTGCGTGATACTTTCTCTGCTAAAATAAAATGGAATTATTTTTAAGCATTAGTTAACCAAATTGTCAGTTTAGCCATAAAGCCAACTCTAATCTGATTGCCATGTTAATACAGACCTGTCTGGCAGAAACAAGTTCCTTAGACAATTTGATCGTGACCTTTAATTTGCAAACATCGTTCTCCTTTCCAAATCTTTGACTTGTAGCATATCTAAAATTACTATACTTATCCAACTAAATTCACCTAATTGTTGGGATTTCATGCTTAAACTTGATGATTTTGTTATGATACAATTGCTAAGGAATATCACACCACAGTAGCTAGATGTGGTTTGATTCAGATACTTCTCTCTGTAATCGTTCTACCCTTGACTGACTAGGAAAATGTTGATTTCTGGAGTTTAACTTGGTCCTCATAGTTTTTCATGTTCACTAATCCATTCTTTAAGAGAAACAAAATTCTATATATTCTTTCCTCTCCCTGTGGATCTGGCTGGGATCCTTTCAGTTGTGCAAGTAATCTTGATTATTTATTTTAAATAGATATTGTCAATTTATATAGCATTTGGTTTTATCTCTGCCATGAGAGGAACAAATGTTGCCGTCTTCCAGATGGTATGATCCGTTCCATAAGTAAACTGCTTGTTTGACAGCACTGACACTGATTTTAAATGTATGTCACGTCATGATTTGCTTATTACTACTGTTACGTATGCCCAAGAAAGTATGAAAACTGACCATATTGACATATGTAGCCAGATACTGCAATTCTGCAGGAACTAATCTGGTTTTCTCAGTACCCAGCAGTCCACTACTCCCAGCTGGGGATATGGAATAAACTGTAAGAGCTTTAAAACACCTCTTAGGTTAATTCCTTCTTTATTGCCCTTAATCATACAATGTCAGTATGGACACAAGGACATAGCATCCCTGCGGTGTCCACCAAAGGGAATTCTACCTGACTGCAGAGCATTATGCTTCAGGGCTCAGCAGGCCTAGAGAGGATGATAGCACCAGGAAGACAGGTATCCTTCCCCTGGGAGGGCTAGCAGCTCTCTCCCTATGCAAAGAATGTCACAGATGTCATTGGTTTGGCACAGTTTGCTGTGGTCATTGACGGTGCTCTAGCTTCTACGGCCAGTTGGTCTACTGAGGATGGTGGCAATGACAAAGCTCTTTGCAGGCATCTTTCAGCCTAGTGTTGGTACCTGACACCTAGTCTGTGCCCAGACTAGCACTGTGCCTCAGTGGCACTGCCCTCCTGAAGTAAAGAGGCATAACTTCACAGAATGGTTGAGGTTGGAAAGGACCTTTCCCAAAGTCAGTGGAAGACAACAGCCTCCATAGGCAGATCATGGGATAAGCTGGTTAATTTACCCAAGTGATTAATTACAACAAGTAGCGTTGCACTGCCGTGCCAAGAATACAAACAGCCAGCCACCACTGGTCCATCAGTCCTGGAATAACCACTGAATCTCATATTTGGGATGTTTTCTGCTATTCGAACTATTGGGTATTGATGAGAATGATCTTGCCGTGCCTGTGCAACTTGGTCCAAGGACATTGAGTTACCCTTCAAACATACTATCAAAGAAATATTGACGTAATAGGGTTAGAAGAACATAGTCCATCCCTCTGCTCCAAAATATGATCAACAATATGTAAAACATGCTTAAAAGGTACTTTGCAAGCCTGTTCTCAGAAATTTCCAGTGGTAAAAATTGCCTTTGCCTGTGTTTTGATGTAGCAGTAAATTTGACAAGCTTCTTCCCTCATCTGCTTACCACTTACTCTGGGGCCCTTGAGGCAGAGCTGGTACTTTCACACTGCCTTTGCATTCTTATATAAAAGTACTCCAGATTTTTCTAAGTATACCAGAACAAGTACTGGTCTGGCCTTGCCTTGCTACCATTTTTCTCAGTTGGACATAAACCTTTCCAGTGGTACCATTCCAGTCAGCAGCCATGGGATTCTTGTGTAAGTGACAAACTGGGCAGTCCCACTCCCTGGTACCAGAGATAAAAAATCCCTGTTCTCCTTACTCATGGCTCACAGAGTTTGGACTTTTTGTTTGGTTGGTTTTAAATTACATTTTGCATTCAGGAAAACAAGATGTGATTTAAGAAGATTTCAGATAACAAAGCTGAGTACACCCCAATTATCTCCAAATTCTAGTCCATAGATGTTTTTACACTTTCTCAGTGCCTATTGCAAGGAGAAAGAGAAACAATCTCTAGGCTTCATTGCAATAAAAACATTAAATTCTATTATCAGCTGTCACAGAGTAGTTTTACATTATAAAATATAGACTGCTATAATAACTGTGAAAGTATAGAATGTATAAGCAATAAACATAATTGTAACTGAGAAAGGAGATATTCTATCCACCTCTGCAGAATTCAAATTGGTCTCCTACCAGCGTTGTCCATTGATTTCCATAACCCTGTACCTGATCTTCTGATAGTAGCTCCATTCATCATAATGAATCCAAATGTTCTGGAAATATCTTCTTGTTCAGATGGAGAACATTTTTTAAGTAGCAGGTGTATGAAATACCTATATTTGTTTATTTATGTGTATGCTAAAAGGTAAAAAATTCATAACCCACTAAAGAAAGCTTAGGTCTTTCTTAAAAATAGGGTAGACTTAATGAAAATAACTGTGATATGAACTTGGCTTCCAGCTTCCTTTAGTAGATTAAAGGAATAGCATAGAAATAAAGATATTAACATGTTATTAATGTTTATTGTTGAAATATGTATATATGAGAGGTTCTCCTTCATATATTATGTAATGTCTAAATTACACAAATGTGAGAGAGTTTAATAAGTCATTCACATGGCTTCATCTTTTAATGTAATTTTGCCAGATTATAAGAGAAACGGGGAAAAGTCGCTACTTTCAGCGATTTTAAAAATTGTTTTACATCGGAAAGAAGCTGAATAGTAACACAATGAAAATATTGTAGGTAGTGTTGTGTTACAATTATTGATCATTTTTTCTTAATAAAAGCAAGGTGCATGGAGAATGAAGGAATAAAGTATAAGCAAAATTCTACAAAAGTCCAACAGAGAAGGAAGGAAGGAAGGCTGATTAGCAGGAAATCTACAACTGAAATGTATTGTATGTACAAGGTATATTATTTGTCAATACCATTTTTTTTAATTACTAATTCAAGTTATTTTGAAGTAGTGCTGGATTGACAAAAAAAGATTTAGTACAGCTCTGGGCAAGAGTCAAAGGAGCTATATGAAATGTTTCAGGATAGCTCTGAAGAAACAAAATGTTGTTTTGAAGCCCATGCTACATGGATGACGACAGCAATAAAAATTTTCCTTGATGGCCAATTCAGTGTTGGAAGCACTCTGTAACATCTTTGGGAATTTTTAAGCATGTCAACCAGTCTTATTATTTAATTATAATTTTAGTACATGTCTTTCAAGTAGCTGTAAACCTAGCAAAACACATGCTTCTCACAATACTAGAAGGCATAAGAAACTGAAGATTAATAATTTTAACATGCATTAATATATTTTTCCCATTCTTTTTTATCAATTTGGTTTGTATCTGTGAACATTTAATATCTTCACAGACGACCTGTTGCAAAACAAAAATATTCTGCTTTTAGTGCAGTCACTCAGAGCTTTTAGACAAGATTTCCTCTTCCTTTCTCTTTTCCTTGAATGTAATCAGCTAGAGGAGAACTACCTTCCACTGAGGTAGTTCTGTGGAAGTTTGATGTCTTAGATCAAAGAAAACTGGAGGTGTAGAATTAGCTAATATTTTAAAAATAAATGTCAGCAGAAGTTTTTAATCACTGTTAAGAGCTGTTTCATTTAGAGTTTCATAAAAAAGTCTTAGTGGTCTTTTCCTTTCTCTGTCACAGTCCCCCCATCCTTAATTATCACAAGGCTCCAGCACCCTCGTCATCAAGCTCCTGCTGATGTAAATTGGAGGGAGTAGGTTGGGAACATTATGAAATGCTTCAGCCATAGTATTTCTCTACAGTGACAAAAGATATTTTGTTCTGTTATAAAACTGCATACAGGTTCTTCTTAAGGGTGGGCAGTGGTGATACATGCAGATGTTACAAAAAAAAATACATCTGTGAAGGCAAAAATGGCACATGAATATAACAAGGAATCTGAAAACATGCATCTTGAGCCAGCAGAAAGAAGTCTTTCAGGCTTTGGAGTGAAGGGTTTACAAGGTTGTGAAGTGGAAGGTTGAGGATGCGACACAACCCGCATCTGTCCATGAGAACAGGTAGGTGACACTTTGGATGTGTTTCCTCTGGTTCACTGCTGAGGAATGAACTGAATCATTGCTTCAAACGTGCTGAAGAAGTAAATAACAGTGCCTCCAATTCCTCTTTGGGTTTTGGGTTTTTTCACATCTTAGCTACCGCCTCCCAGGGCAGTCCAGCCTTGGAGAGCCTCACACCAGGTAAGAATTCATTTCTCCAGTGACTCAGGGCAGGGATCATGGATTTAAAACTCAAGATGTGGGAAAGCAAACAAGCAGAGTTTTGTTTTCAGTCCATCCCAGAGAGGACAGACCTTAATGCAAGGAAGGGTTCCTCAATGTGGAAGAAGAGCAGAGAAATTTTAATTATCTTCACTGAGGCACAAGAGTTTACAAGGCCCACAAAAGAAGAATGGAAAGAATGAGAATTTGCAAGAATAGCTGCAAAGAGGGATTGCTCAAAGATGCAACAGAAAAAAAATACCTTTACAATAATTAATTAAGCTTCAAAACGTCCCTCTGAGGTAGGTAAGTATTATTAAACAAGAATATACAGAATTAATTAAGGTTTGGAGGGAAAAGAAAGGGCAAGGGATTAAAAAAAAAAAAAAAAGAGAGAGAAAAAAATAAGGCTGAACAAATTAATGTTAGCCAAAGGGGTAAGGAAAATAAGACTCCTACAGATAGAATCAAGGAAGAAACATATTGTAGGAAAGCAACATACCCATTAATAATGGAGCCGTTATTGGAACTGATTGTCAATGCTTCCTTCATTATTGGAGTTGATTGCCAATGCCTCCCTAAGGGAGGGCAAAGATGCCAGACTCTTTGCAAGGAGGAGGAGAAGGGAAGGGCATTACATCCTCGCTTAGCTTATCTTCTCCTTTACGCTGACATTCTGTCAGGCGATCATCTCATTTTCAGGCTTCCTTTGGGAAGTGCTTTAAGGAAGGCTGTAGATGAAGGCTCAAAACACCTGCAAGGCACCTTTGGGACTCTCCCTTCACATCAAGATCCTCCTCACAACACAGATATTAAGTACTTTCATGGAGGTTATATGGGTTCTGCCACTCTAGTACTATATCCATCACTGCCAAGAGATAAGAACTGCCAGACCCACATCTCCTTAAATTCCAAAGGTAAGTTATTTCACCAGTATATGGAAGGCCAAGTACTCTCATTAAATATAAAATAAAAATAAAATAAATACTTTAAACCAAACAAAAATGATGTGCACGTTTTTTAGTAAGAGAGAGACAAAAGCTAGTATATCAGCCACTACTGAAAAAACCCGACTTAGTCAATTCTGCTAAATATGTGTACTTAGTCTCATTGGCAGGCAGTTATTTTTCTTCATAGCAGCCCCTATGTGCTGTATTTTGGACTTGTGACCGAAACAGGGTTGATAAAATACTAGCGTTGAGAAATGCTTGCATTATGTTAGAATTTTCTGTTTTTCCTATACAGCTCCATGCAGAAGAAGGCTGTGGAGAGGAAAGAGCTTGGAACTCTGAGGTTTAAAGAAAACATTAGACTGATACTTATGGAAGATGGTCATCTAACTAATAGGAATAAAAAATAGTGGTATTCAAAGCATTTTTTGTTTCAGTTTCTAATAATGCTGACAGACCTTGGGCTGCCCAGTATCCTGAGTTGGAGGACAACGTGTGGGGATAGTGATTTTTCATTTAAGGGGATCAACTGTATCAGCTGAATGTTCACAAATTCTTAAGACTTGATGGGATTCATCCCAGAATACTGAATGAACCAGTATATGCTATGGCAGGACACTTCTTGATCACCTACCAAAGGTCTTGGGAATCTGGGGAGGTCCCTGCTGACTGGAAGCTACCTACTAAATTTGTCAGTGTTTACGAGGCTTTTGGACAATGCTTTAACTTTTGGTCTGACCTCATTGGTCAGACAAATGGACTAGGTGATCGCTGTAGGCCCTTTCCAACTGAAATAGACTAGTTTTTTTTCTTTTTTTTCTTAAAAATTGTCCAAAAGCTGAAACATTATGAATGTGTTTGCAGTTCAGAGCTGTCTGACATACTTGTACAAACAAATTGCAGTTCATTTTTTGCAAACAGTTTGCTGCAAATGTTCATTTAGGGAATTCATTATTCTCAAGTCATGTTTTGATGTTTATAATCATTCACCTACTTACATACTCAGATGCCACAGTGATAATTAGGAAGATATTGTTGTTTCTTTTCCCCAATTGGATGACCTAACATGAATAGACAAAAGCAATATCTCAGCAAATCACTGAGGCTCATCATTCTCCCAGGGAATGTGGAGAAAAAGAGAAATATGAGGACACCCTGCATAAAGTTAACCTGTGGATTTGTTGAGTTTTGAGAATTTTCTGCATTATTAAATTAAAAAAAAATAAGAAAAGCTGTAAATTATTTTCATGTCAAGACAGATGTAATAGCCATACACATAATTTTCAACTGCTCAGTATGTTTTTTCATTCACAGTCTGATTATAATCGTGGTAAGTATAAAACTGTATTTCACTGTATAAATATAGCCTTCCAAAGGATCCAGGCATGTCTAACATTTGCTTAAAATCCAGCTAGAGAACAAAAATACGTGGTATCCATTTTAAATCTTTTTCTTGGAAAACATTAATATCTTTTCAGGTAATAAAACTTCAACAAGAGAAAACTTGATTACTGCTATCAGAATAGTTGTACTAGAGTTGTTATAACTTGTACTGGGAAATCTTTACAAATCAGGCTACGTCTTCGCAGACAGCCAACGAGGCTTTATTCTCAAAGAGTAAGAGTCCTTGTACAAGAAACTTGTGTGGTGTAATATGACCTTTATTTCATGAAGGGAACTTTTTAAGATATTCCTGGTTTACTGAGGTCTGATTTTGAAAGAATGAAAGGATGTTCTGTTTAGAAGAGGTAAGTGTGGATGTATTATCAGAGCTATTAAACCATGTCATAAAAGCCATCTTTCTTCCTTTCATTTCTCAGAAAACCCTCAGCTTCAGCATTCACAAAATTATTACTGAAATTGCTTTTTACAGTCATACACTAAAGATTTCTAGGAAAATAGGCTAAAAAATGTTCTTCAGAAGGTATTGGTTACTTCGGTCAAGCTGAAGGTTCAATGAAAGAATGCAGATTGTGGCTGTAAAATTTGAAAATAGCATCTCTTTGAAACTTCTAGTTGCAAATCTTGTATGTCCTTTCTTTACATCTGCACATTCATCTAATATCTTTATAATTTTAGTAATTATGTGCCTTAGGTATGGTACAGCAAGGTCCTGTGTAGTGCTGCAGCTGATTATTAACACATGTATTTCGAGGAAAAAAGTTTCATAATAACTATAGAAATATTCATAATCTTGTAGAAATATTTATGAAGAAATTTTTAAGCTTACTAAGTTCAGAAATATAAAATAATTTTGTAGAAATATCATTAAGAAAAAAAAATCTTTGATGACTTTTCAGTTTCTATGGTGACTCTTTCAGCTTAATTAAGTTGAAAATAATATTTTTAAATATAGCTAACTCATATAGATCAAACATGTTTAGACATTTAAACCAGAATTCCAATTCTTATTAAACTCTGAAACTAAAATGATGTAACAGGAAAGAGTCTGGTTAAAACAGCTAATAGAAAAAGGTAAAACTAACTTCAAAAATATTTCTGAGGTTTTCCATCTGTATGAAAAAGGCAGTTGGAGTACACTGGCTATGCATTCGACATTCTGCATATTCAGAATATTTGAGACAAACCCAGGAAAGTGGTGAGCCAGAGAAAGCATAGGAGAGAAAGTATCCCTACCAAATTCAGACAAGTCTGAAGGAAGTATGTATTCCTCTTTCTATGAAACCATAAAGACTGACTGTAGGGAACTCTCTTAACTGCACAAGCAATGCTTTCTGATCCTCTCTTCACCTTTGTGGATTCAACAGCGCTCCATCTATTTATTTTTCTGACAAGCAATCATTGCACAACTTAGAAGGAAAAAAGGCGGACAGGAGAATTAACTGTCTATTTCAGTGATGCTTCTGCAGCATGATAATGGCACTGAAAAGCTTTCACTATGAGGAAAATGAAGTTGTGAATTTTTATAAGAAATTTAATGTATTCATTTTTCTTTGACAGCTCTAATGGGCCACAATGATACTGGAATTTAAAATTGCTACAGTACTTGTTTATATAATGTTTTCATTAGGACAGAGTATAGATTAAAGGTTGGTAACAGGGATAGAGTGGGATTTCATCTTACACACTTCTGAGTGTCAAACTCAGGATAACTCTGAACTGATCTAATCTGAGTGCCTGATTTACACACTCCGTTTTCTTTCTGTTCCAGATGAAACGTGTAAGTAGCTTTTAATACAAATAGTTTTAGAAGAGCAAAAGCCAACATAATCACATTTGAAGAAATCCAGACTGTCTTGTTCAGTGTTACCACAGCACTCCACTACTATAGACAAATGAAAATTATGCTAAATGTTTAGTCTCTTTATTACTTTAATCTACATTCCTTCTGTTTGTTGCTTTGATTGCATGTGGGAATTCATATCTGTGCTTTTAAAATGAGTTTCTGAAGTGTTTTGTGAACTTTGCACTGACCTCTTACAGGCATAGTTCATGCAACACAGACAGGGAAACAAAACTAAACAACGCCCAGGTTTCCAAGTGAGTTTTTAGATAAAGCTTACCTTTACATAACAGAGTCATCTATAGCAAAAAGAAAAAAAATAACTGTTAAAAATGCAAAATCAGGGAGCAGTTACCCATGCTATACTAATCAAACTGAACCCAGTTATCAATTACATTATTTTGCCCAGCTATAATGGTTGTAGCCAGATGTGGCAGTTTTAGCCCTGGCTAGGTGCCACATGCTCATCAAGTCATTCTATCACTCTCCCTCCTAAACTGGAAAAAGAAGAGAGAAATACAACGAGAGGTTTGTGAGTCGAGAAAAGGAGAGGGACATTACTCAGCAACTACTGTCATGGGCAAAAGAGACTCAAACACAGGAGAACTAGTTTGATTCATTTTTCAACCAATCAAAACAGAGTAAAGAAATTAAAAACAAAAACTGAACCTTAAAATATCTCGTCCCATCCATTCCTTCTTCCCAGGTTTCTACCTCCTCCCTGCCAGCGGCACAGGGGTATAGGGAATCAGGCTTATAGTCACTTCATCGCAGATGGTCTCTGCCACTGCTTCTTCTCAAGGGGAAGACCCTTCACATTTCCCCTGCTCCAGCATAAGATCCCTCCTACAGGAGACAGTCCTCCACAAACTGCTCCAACATGAGTCCTTCCCATGGGTTACAGATCTTCACAAACTGCTCCAGCATAAGTTTCCCATGGGGTTACAAGTCTGGCCAGCAAACCTGATCCTGTGTAGATCATCTCTATCCACAGGTTCACAGGCCCTCCTCCTCAGAGCCTGCCCCAGGACAGGCTTCCTACAGGGTCACAGCCCTTGGGCTTCCCCAGGCAGTGACTGGATCTCTGCTTCCCAGTAGCCTCCATGGCGCTGCAGGGGCAGCACCTGCCTCACCATGGGCTGAACCACAGACTGCAGGGGAACCTCTGCTCCAGCACCTGGAGCACCTCTTCCCTCTCCTTCTTCATTGACTTTGGTGTCTGAAGAGACATTGTTCCACATTTTCACTCCCTTCTTCTGCTGCAGTTTTAGCACCTGTGCAGTATCTTTTTCCTCTTGTTAAATACGTTAATTGCAGAGGTATTATCTTCATTGCTAGTTGACTCGGCCTTGGCCAGCAGTGGATCCATCTTGGAGCCAACTGGCAGTGACCCTATAACACACAAGGGAAGCCTCTTACAGCTTTTTAAGGAAGCCAGTCCCGGAGCCCTCTGCTACCAAAACCTGCCCANAAGTTTCCCATGGGGTTACAAGTCTGGCCAGCAAACCTGATCCTGTGTAGATCATCTCTATCCACAGGTTCACAGGCCCTCCTCCTCAGAGCCTGCCCCAGGACAGGCTTCCTACAGGGTCACAGCCCTTGGGCTTCCCCAGGCAGTGACTGGATCTCTGCTTCCCAGTAGCCTCCATGGCGCTGCAGGGGCAGCACCTGCCTCACCATGGGCTGAACCACAGACTGCAGGGGAACCTCTGCTCCAGCACCTGGAGCACCTCTTCCCTCTCCTTCTTCATTGACTTTGGTGTCTGAAGAGACATTGTTCCACATTTTCACTCCCTTCTTCTGCTGCAGTTTTAGCACCTGTGCAGTATCTTTTTCCTCTTGTTAAATACGTTAATTGCAGAGGTATTATCTTCATTGCTAGTTGACTCGGCCTTGGCCAGCAGTGGATCCATCTTGGAGCCAACTGGCAGTGACCCTATAACACACAAGGGAAGCCTCTTACAGCTTTTTAAGGAAGCCAGTCCCGGAGCCCTCTGCTACCAAAACCTGCCCACTCCAGCAGGATATATATTTTGTCTTTTTTCTCTTTTATCTCTCCAGTATCAATATAAATGGATGTAAGTTCCTTTAGATCCATAATTATCACAGATGGGACATTGTAGGGAAAAAAAACAAAACATACATGAGAGCAAATAAAACAAAGGCCTAGGTGATACTATGACAAACAAAAGACAATGGACAGCTGCCCAGAGGAGTTGTTGAGTATCCTTCTCTGGGGACACTCAAAACCCACCTGGATGAGTTCCTGTGTGACCTTCTCTAGGTGGACCTGCTCTGGCAGAGGGGTTGAATTAGATAATCTTTCTGTGACTCTGTGATTCTGTGACAGATTCATAACTTCTCAAGAAAAAGAACTTAGAATGTAAACTACATTTTCCCATGGGAAGGACATGTAAATATAGTCAACTAGATATTAAGACTTCTTTAATCAGAAAGCAAAAAATAAGCAGACCGAGTAAAAATAAGAGACTGAGTAGAAATGAGATGGCAAGAATCTCTGAGCAAGGCAAAGAAATCTCCCTTCCCTTGCAGATAGAATCTGGGACAGAGAAGTCATGAGCAAGATATCATTCTTCCCATATCTGTATTGTTTTGCTACTCCATTGCATTCAACCTCTCAATAAATCAATGTATCCTGGATGACTGAAATAGTCCAGGGTGTTGCTTGTTATTATTGCTCATGCACTTGCTCCTGTTTATGTAACACCAGGAAATATGGACAAAGTTCAGCTCTATGCAGAGCACAGTGCTTGATGACTGGAAAACTCCTGACAGTAAAGCAAGGAGAGAGCTAGAGTCAATGAATAGGACACATCAAGGTGAGAAGCAGCTGAATTTCCATCCCACTTCAGAGCTGCTGTTCTGAATTAGGATTTTTTTAAAAAGCTTTCTCCGTTATAATCTCAACCCACCAAAATCCCAATTTAAAAAAAAAGGATTCTTTGCAAGAATAGTCACCTGCCATTATTCTTTGACAACAGAGAGAAAAGACTTTTTTTCTTTCTTCATTGAAGTAAGCTGGAGGCTGTTTATGTGGGACACAGCTTTAATTGCTTTCTCAGATAAGCAGTTCATGCTTTCACGTCTTTTGTTCTTTCACATATTTTCTCCTAATAAAATGTCCTAGACGAAAAGACTGATATATCGCTCCCCAAATTCCATCTCTACCTACTCTTGTAACTAACAGTTGGGTCAAAATCACAGGACACAGGACAAGTAGGAAGGCCTGAACTGTGGACTCCTCTTTCATTTTTTTTAACTAGAGTCTTGACATTTCAAAACATGGCTATGTCTATGACAGGTTCTGTCTTCTGTCAGAGTCTAAACCACATCAAATTTATACCTAAAAGTCTCTGATTCTTTTAAAATATCAGTCTGGTGAAGACTATCTCTTCCAGAACATCTGGTAAGCACACCAAATAGGTATCCCTGCATTTCATATATTGCCACATGGAAGTGAGAAATAGTCAGGACTTGTGTGCTGAGCAGGAATATCTCTGTTCACATGAAAGTCATTCAAGCAAATAGTGGCTGCTGTTCTATTATTCGCAAGCATTGAATTAAACTGTTTTCTGGCCAATGGTGTGAAAATAACTGTAGTCTTCAGTGTGCTGTCTCATATACAAAAAATGTACGTATACCAAGTGAATTTATTTGAATGTATTGGTCTCCATTTTTAGTCATTGCTATCACCATTTCATGACAGTCATTTGTCACAAATAATTTAGTAGATGTGTATGTGTTCTCTCAGCCCTAACTGCAAAGGACACATTAAGATCTTTGTAATAGCCTATGTGCCACAGTTTTGGGAACAAATCCATCCCTATGCCATATTATATTAAACAGTGTTCCATTAATAATGTTATGTAATTGGTCATACCAGCTCATATAATAAGTTACTACAGTTGTTACAGCAGAAATGGAGATAGAAAGGAGCCTTACCTGACTTAAAGATGTATTTTTGTTGCAGACAAAATGGATAACTCCTAACTTGGACACCAGAAGCACATATTTGTTCTTATAAGCTGTAAGTAAAGGTGAACTGTTTCCTTAAAATATTGCCCTAATTTATAAAATTAGAAATTGGAAAAAAAACCCACAATTTTTAGAAATAGGTGGTGCTATAAGAATTCTGTGAAAAATACCTACCCAGTAAAACTTTTAAAGATTTTAAAAATGCTTACAAGAAGATAGAAAATAGTAACAATTGAAAATCTGCACTCACACAGACAGACATTAAATGAAGGCTTTTCAGTAAAATTTGCAAGGTACAGATTTAGATAGATTTGAACTTGTTTCATGCATGTAGGAGATAAGATTCCTTAAAAACTATTGTGAGGAAGCTTCTAACTCTCTAGATTTTATGAAGCTGAGAAGCCTTTCCTGACAAAACTTCAGCTGAAATGTTCTACGTCCATTCAAAAAATTTGACTGTGCTTCTCGGCACTTCCTAAAAAAAAATGGCTTCATTCATGCTGAGCCTGAATCCCCAAGTGCAATAGAAAAGCAATATTTAGTGCTGAGATGCAAAAAATATCTAAGATTCTCAATGGTTTACCCTGATGAAGAAAACAGAATTAACAGAGAAGACACTGCATCATCCTCCACTGCCATCTTATTTTTCAGGAAAGTTACATGAAGATATGAAAAAGTTGTTAATATAAGTAGGAAAAGGTAATTTGTAATTACTAGTAAGGAGAATACAGTTTATTTACTCTAGTGTTTTTTAATCTCCTTCCAGGACACGAAGGCATCAGTGAAAACCATTTAACCCTAACATTCTGGAACATCACAGGTAGACCCAGAGGAAATCAAGGATTTACATTGAGTGCAACAGCACCTTAAAGAAGCCAGGTATGTTCTTAAAGGAATTGGTGAGCCAAGATGGAGAAAATAAGAAATGGATGACAGCAAATTCCAGACTTGTGTCAAATATATTTGTGCTACAGTTATTTATTTCAAATCCAGAGCTGATCTTCCCCAGATTTTCTCTGAAAATGTTTAGGCATAACATACTGTGGTTTATTATACATTTCTGTTTTTGTTTAACTAAATAATGATAAATTCAGGAAATGTGCAGAAAATTTTCAGAAATGTTTCCTGTAATTGTTACAATGGAAGAACGGTATCCAGAGGGAGAGGTTAATCCTGAGATACTGGAGTATATCAGTCTGTATACAAAAACCAGTACATTAACTAAAGCGAAAAGTGAACCACTTTTCTCATTGTCTCGATTCTTTTAAAGGTTGCTCACAGCAGTGTTTGGCAACTCTTGCTTAACCTCAGCAACAGTTAGCCATAGCAAGACTACAATGACAGAGGAATCTGGGTAAAAGCAGTAGAATAAAAACCATATCTAGTTTGGTTTTGAAATTTCTAGTGTTTAAAGAAAACCGTGTTGTTCATTGCTTCTGTTGAGTCTTCTAGGGAAAAAAAAAAAAAAAACCTAAACCTAGAGAAGCCTCAATAAGGTTAAATTGCTCTAGAAAGCATTGTGAGGTAAGCGCCAATATCATGGTGTTATCTCCTTTAGTAAATACAACATTGTGTTCATATAGACACATTATTTCCTGAAAAGTAAGCACTGTGGCATGGAGTGAAGAAAGGGAGCATGCACACCCGAGAACTAGAGGCTTGTGATATCCCTGTATTCTCACAGGTGTTCTCCCTGTGATACCTTTTTTAAGGAAGGGTGTTTTTTTTATTCCTATCTAGATGTTCGATATTTAGTAGCAATATAGCTAACATCATACATTACTGACTGCAGAGAGCTATAGTGCTGGAAAGCTCAACTGAGGTTTGTTCCCTGAGGACTTTGTCCTACCATTCTCCTATCTCTAACAAACGGTGGAATATTTTTGCGATTAGGATTTATGTCCTTTTGGGGCTGATCTAAGAACAGCAAATTCATTTTAAACAATCAACCTAAGTTACATTTGAATTCAGTCTTCCAGCTTCAGTCTTCCACAAATGAAATACCAGAGTATTAAATTGCACTTGGTTTTAGTCTATAAGGCAGGTTCTCAGAGATGGACGAGTGATCAAAATGTAATTAGTCTGTTTAGTGAGCCTAGCATGTTCCATTGTGTTTGCTAAGTCAAGAAATTATATTTCAGAAATTATGCACTCCTGTAGTATGCCTTATGAACACAGTACTACTGTAGTTTGGGCAACTATTCTCGCTAGACTTTGCTTAATAGACCTTATATTTTATGTTTTCAATGAACAACTCATACAGGGTTGAGCCAAGGGCTTAATCACTCTTAATACAATAAAGCAGCACTTTAAAATATTATTAACCTCATCTGTCTAGATTTAGAACTAATAGACCATTGTGTGTGTATTGTCTTTATCCCTGCCAGTTATGTACATATTTATTAATCCACTCTTCTAGAGGAAAAATTTCTAAAGGAAAACTAACAGTAACCTTCAAGTGAGCGGGCACAGGTTAGAAGGGCACTAATTAAATGTCAGACTTGACAGATTAAAATTATGAAATTTAAAATCACCGTGGAGCTCTTTGTCATTGTCAAATTAGGAGTCAGTGTGATGAGGAGCATGGAAGTGAATGGTTTAATGGATTGAATGGGAATGTGGCTTAGCAGCAGGCTTTTCTTGAATTCAGATCAGCCTGTAGTTCAGATCAAAGGCTGCTAGTTCAATTTCACATTCAAAAACAGTTGTAGCTTACCTGCATCAGTAATAGAAGTGTGTATATGTATGTAGGTTTCTTTTAAAAAAAATTACAAAGACAAATATGTTTAATGAGAAATAATTTTTGCATAGATGATTTATGCATATAGATTAGAGTACTAACATCAGATTTTCTTTTATTTGGCCATGGGGTATTTAATGAGATTTTAAAGTCAAATTGTTCATGCACTGCTCATTATTTGCTTTTGAAAGCAACTTTTCTCTTTAACAAAGTGAAAGACCAGGAATAGTTGATGATATATTATAGTTGGATATATTATGTTAAAGGAAACAAGAATAAAATCAAGTGACTGGACTATGTCCTGACAATATTCATTCTGGTATACATTAAGAACAATCCTACTGACTTCAACAGAGTTTCCACCAATACACATGAATAGCATTGAAAAAAAATGGAAAATGGGTTAAATAAAATGTCATGGATCAAAACATTGTTCACATGTAAGTTTGCTTTATATGGAAATGCACTGAAATGATTGATATTAAAAATTTTATTTGCGCACACACATATATATACTCATATATATATACATATAAAAAAGTGACATCTTTCAGATAACAGTTGTAGAAAATTTAAGGATTATAGAATCACACGATCATAGACTGGTGGGGGTTGGAAAGGACCTTAGAGATCATCTATTCTATCTAGTACAGAATGTCATCTGTAAAGCATGAAATAAAAATACTTCCCTTAAGCCATTACTTGTACGTTCACAAAATTTTCTACACCTCTGGCCTCCTTTTTTTAAAGAAATCAGAAAATGATTATACATTGCTATTCTGAAAAACTTCTAATAAAAGATCTCTTCATTCAAACATAGTTTTGAATTATATAAAAGATACTATATAACAGTCACTGAAATCAATAGGATAGGATTTTAAACAGGATTTGGTAGTTATTTAAACCAGTGAGAAGTCTTTTAAACCACTGGTAATCTTTCTATTAAATTCAAAAGATGTTGGATCAAAGATGAATTCTTTAATCAATATATCTAAATTTACATTACAAAAAGCATCAATAAAAATGTCAAACCATTAATCACACTCATAATGTTTGGGAGTTTTCTTGAGACAAGTGATATATTATGACAAAATTATGTAAAGTAACTCTTGTCCCATGCTCTAGTTTCATTCAGGCACTCCTTAAGACATTTGACAGAACTGGCATCTTCAAACACTGATTTGGAGTGAGTTGTCTCTTAGCATACTGTAAACCCCACAATCAAGGTATCTACCTTCTACCTCAATGTCCATGACCAATGAAGAGGAAGACAGGAGTGAATATGAGTCTACAACAGAATTTCTGGGAGATGACTCCACAATCCTAGCAGATCTCCAATATATTACTAAGGTGTCATGATCACCGATGTCCTAGACAGCAGTTCTTCAGCTCTCATTTAGAGAAAAATTCCTTAATTCACAAACTTTAGTCAGTTTTCTAACCTGTCCTGATCAAAGTCAAAGAAATGAGAGAGGATAAATCACAGTCTTTTAATAATCTTAGCAAAAAGAGGACTGTAAAAAACTAAACAGCATCAAGACATGATGTATTGGAAAAAGAGTGCCACCAATGAGAAAATGAGATCTCGCAAATATTTCACCTAATGCAGAGACATTAGTGGAAAATGTTCCAGAAAAAGTGTCCCCACACATCCAATACCTTATCAAGCATCAAAAAAACCCTAATATTAGTTGAGAGAAAAAGTACATGTACCTTCTCTTCCACATTCTGTATTTACAGAAGCTACATGAAGCAAACACACTATTTTCTAAGTTCAATAAAATAAGAAATTCCCAGAAAAGGGGAGGAAAAATAATTTAGACAAATCAGAATTAGATGGTCTGGAGAACTGTTATTAGATTTTGTTGATGGTATGGTAGAGGCCAAAAATATTGCTATGATTTAATACTAAAAGGAACTGTAAAATAAGCTTCCCAAAACAAAATTAAATGAAACTAAACTAGAATCTCTGTGGAGGACCTGAGTAGATTTCATCGTATTACTTCTACCATTGAATCTTTGCACCTATACACTCTTTTAGTTGCAAAGCCATCTGCAAACAAAGGTGCTGTGTGAGGAAGAAGTCGCTAAGCATAGGCACCCAAGTCAGATGCCTTAAAAACAAGAGACAAACAGCTGCTATAAAACCACATCCAAGTAATTTATCTTGCAAACAAGAAACTCCATAGGGGTTAGTATTCCAGTCTCTTTAACCACATGAGCTAACCCATGTGAACAGCTTTTGATATAGATATCCAAGGATATTGAATTTGTTCTATAAAACATTAGACAGCTTGGTCACTTTTTGGCATGGGAACATGTAGGGTATGAATGAAAGAACAAAGAAGAAAACATAAAACTGAGAAGTTGCTTAGTTCTGTCATGGGTTCTACTAATTGCTCTCAGTAAACTAGAAAACACTCATGTTTCTGAATAAGTAAATAATAATCATCAGTATTGGTCATTAATAAGCCAGTAGACACTGAATATCTAAACTTTAAACTTCAGTAAGTATTTCTTGTCTTGTATGAAATGTTTTCAAGTTTTGCAAAGAAAGCAAAATACTTATATATTCAAATACATTTATATCCACATGAAGTTACTAAAAATATCAGTCATTCTAAAGAGGTTATGAAGCCAGATAAGTGACATTTATTAATGACCTTTTCCTAATTTTTCTCTTTTATGAACATTTCCTAAATTATTTTTAAAATGCCAACTATTCCTCCTGAGTTCAAAACTTTCATTTGCCTGAGTCATACATTATTAATCCATTCCAAAACATCACAGTGACATACATTTCCAGTACGTTACCAAGGAGTGCAAATCACTTAGAAGACAAAACCTTTAGTGCTGCCGTGCTTTGGTCTTATTTTAAAGGGGGTTGACTAATGCCCCCTTGAGAAAACCCATCTATTTCGTAAAGTCACATGAGAACAACCCCATACGGTAGACCTCAGCAGAGAGCTCAGAGGAAATACAGGTGGCTTAGAAATATCATCAACATCAGCCAGCTCCCTCAGCACTCATGCATGTATCCCATCAGGACCCATGGATTTATGGGTGTCCAGCTTCATCCACAAGGGAAAGTGTTTTATTCCCCAGACTATCCTACTGTTCTCCAGTGACTGGGCTTCCCAAGGGCCTACTTTGACTGTAAAGATTGAAGCAAAGACGCCATTAAATAGTTCTGCCTTATCTTCATCCTCTGTCACCAGGACACCCTCTTCATTCTGCATATGGCTCACATTCTCCCTTTTACTACTGATGTACTTGAGAAAGCCCTTCTTGTTTTCCTTTACTTCCCTTGCCAGGTTTAATTCCAAAAGGGCTTTAGCTTTCCTCGTTGCATTCTTACATGCTCTTGCAACATTCCTAAACTCTTCCCAAGCAACCAGACCCTTTTTCCACATTCCACGTACGGTCTTCTTTCTTCTCCTTGAGTTGCTCCAGTGTCTCCTTGTTCATCAACACAGGCCTCTTGCCTAATTTTCCTGATTGTTTGTCGAGATCCATTCACTTTAGTCTTGGAGGAAATCGTGCTTAAAAATCAATCAGCTTTCTTGGGCACTCCTACCCTCCAGAACCCTAATCCATGAGCTTCATCCAAGCAGGTCTTTGAAGAGGCCAAAGTCAGCTCTCCTGAAGTCCAGGGTTGGCAAGCCTGCTTGTTGTCCTGCTTCTTCCAAGCAAGATCTTGAACTCTGTCATCTCATGGTCACTGCAGCCAAGGTTGCCTCCTATCTTCATATCCCAGACTGTGTGCTTGGCTGGGTGGCTTTGCCAGCAAATGTCAGGGAGGTTGAAGTCCCCCAGTGAGGACCTGGGACAGGTCCTATGAGGCAGCTCTCAGCTGTTTGTAGACAGCCTCATCCACTTCCTCTTCCTGTGGCCTCTTCAGGTGGCCTGTATTAACTAAATTCCCACTGTAGTATCACCCACACTACCCTGTCCCTTAATTAACCCATAAACATTGAACTCACCCCTGCCCAGGCAGAACTCAATGCACTCTAATTGCTCTTTTATATAGAGAGAACTCTACCACCTCACCTAGTTGGCCTGTATTTCCTAAATATAGCCATTAATGGCTGTGCTGCAGTCATGTGAGCTATTCCACCATGTTTCTGTAACTGCAATGAGGTAATGATAGATCAGCCTAAGTCCCCTCCTACCATGCACCTTAGTTTTGTACATAATTGGCTATTCTATGTAGCATTAAACATCCTTTTTCTTTAAGAATTTCTTCCTTGCTCCTCAGGTTCTTACATTGGAATCCCTTTTCTTTTTCACCAGTGTTTGAGGTTAGGGTTAAAAGCATGAACGCTACTCTGTGGTGGTGGATTTGCTTGGTTACTTGAAAGTTGCATGGAGCTGTCTCTATCTGCACTTCATCTGCAATACTACCTAACATGATGATTGTGTTAAGGAAGCAGCATAGACCCATGAAATGACTCCAAATAGCTGACTACCAGGTTATTAACCCAACCAAAGTCTTTTAGGTGGCTTGCAGGAGAAAAGGGCTACAAAAAAGGCATCCAATGAGCAAAAATAAACCCAATAAAGATGAATGTTTTAAAGAAAATGGGTTTCAAAATATGTGTGTGTCCATCACTGTGACTGTTAAACAACTTTCTTGTGCTGGATGGTGAAGAGTGATGCAGAAAGATAAAATCTGGCTAACAGCACACAGCTAACAGAGTCCAAGTTCCTGCAAATTTGTGACACAACTGACCTATTAGTTGACTATAAAGGGCAAAGGCTGACTGAAGCTTTTCCTACAGCTGGAATATTCACTATATTTTTCTTTTGCTCAATCTCTGGGGTCTAACAAGCAGTGTGCTTTTTCCCTCTGTGGACTTTCTAGGAAGGTTTATGTTCTCTATATAGCTATTTTAATCCAACTTATAGGAAATTAATAACTCTGAGATCTTTTCCCTCCTGCCAGCTATAGCTGAAATTGGCTGGGGCTTCCAAAGTTATTAAGGAGACACATCGAAAGAGAGAGGGGCACAAACACAGTAATTGGATAAGCCGCTGCACGAAGGAAACCAAGCCTCATAATCATGGTCTGGAATGGGTAAAAGGTTTCCTGTCCCAGTGGATATAGGATAATATTCAAGGAATATGTTTGTCATGCTAAATTATCATTTTCAGACATACTCATATGCAGAGCAGAACCAGCTGGGTTCCATGGCCCCACCAGCAATGCTGATATAACATAGCAGAGCACTTAGTCCTTTTGGCATGCAGTAAGTGTGTCCTGCCAGTTACATTTGGCAGCTGTCACTGGATTGAGCCTACATAAAGAATAACAGACAACCTGCCTCAGGGAATTGCTGTTGGGCCATAATGACTTTTGCCTTTAGGTGACCTGAGCAAAGCAAGTCTACAATTTACTTTCTTTTTAACTCACAAAAGTGGGGACAACTTGTGGCACTTGAGCAACAGGCATCTCATGAGCTATTCAAATACAATTCTCAGTCTGGGCAATATTACATAGCTAGCAACGAAGTTGTGCTGACATGGAGGCTGCTAGATATGCTGATGTTCAAGTTGTGTGAAAATAAGCAAGCCAGTAGGAGCTGTAGAGAAAATTTACCTTGTCTTGCAACAAAGTAGTGGAGCCCTACAGGGAAATGCTTGCTTTCTCTTCCTGAGAGCTACCAAGTAGATCAGGAGGTAACTAGTGTCTGACCTGATGTTTGTCAAACATATGAAGCTTTTGGAAGGAAAATTGTAGGACCAGACAAATAGTACACTCACAGGTGGTAATAGTCCCATGGAAGACAGTGACACTAATTGAACAAATCAGATTTTGCTAATTTAAATCAAAAGTTTCAGAAGTCCTGCTCAGGATTGAGATGTGCTGATGGCCACTCATTTCAGCCAATTGTAAAAATGCTTCACACTTTCAGTAAGGTGCTAGTTCTCCCTCATTCATTGTAGGCAAGATCAGACTGACTAGCTTAAATGGCTTGTTCAAGCAAACCCAGCCTGCAGTAAAATGGGGATGTTTGTATGAATTTCTCCTTGGCAGAACTTAGGAGCTCTTCTACAGAATGGAAGTTAAAATGGTGATACAAATAGTAACATTGCTGGACTCAGAAAACAATACTGAGTCACCTGAGTCACCAAGAGTGTCCCCTGAAATCTTAGGCAGCGCATTCTATAAATTTTTGCATGTATATATTGAGCTGCACCTAACACCAATAGAAGGCTGTTCCTGAAATTAAATCACAGAATCATAGAATCTCAAGGGCTGGAAAGGTCCTTGAAAGATCATGTAGTCCAACTCCCCTGCCAGAGAAGGACCACCTAGAGTAGGTCACACAGGAACTCGTCCAGGTGGATTTTGAATGTCTCCAGAGAAGGAGACTCCAAAACCCATGTGGGCAGCCCATTCCATCAAAATGTGTGCAAGTTCTGAATAATCAGATATCAGAATCCTTCATTTAATAATTAAATGTACTAAATGATGTATTAAATGATGATCATAATGTCAAGTAAGATTTGCTACTGTGATTTTTAAACTGCCATTCAGATGATTTCTAATATAGGACAGAAGTGATCAAATCAGAAACAATACATAAATTTAAAATAATTACTCTCACTATGACATAGAAATTTAACTGCAAATTGTTATAAACCCTTAAAGATAAAAGAGGTAGAGATAAGGCCACAAAAATCTGAAAATTTGTAAGCCTATGTCCTCAAAGAGCCATATATAACTGCAGGGAAAAAAAAAAAAAGGCATTGATCACTAAAATAGGCAAATTAATCAGACACCATTAATTCTAGTACTGAAGCTGCTAATGCAGTTTAATCTGTATAGCCATACAGTTATAGCACAGAGTTTTTCCCTTTTTTAGAGGCAAATTTTCTAGTAGTTATTTAAATGAAAATTGCATATTAAGCCATAAACAAGGTGGATCAGATCTCCATCAAGGGTCAGAGAGATCTAATAAAACTTCGTACGCCACCAAAGGAACTGGAGCTAGCACAAATATTTTCCAGACCTTGAAAATATAAGATGTCGTTTTCCATGTAGTGGCAAATAACTTTGGATCTTATAACCTGATGAAAGTCAACTGGAATTCATGTGTCTGTCTTTTTCTTTGGCAGGAGGAAAAGAAAAAGTGTAGGAATATCTTACCAACGTTTCACAGAATCTCAGAATGGCAGGGGTTGGAACGGACTTCTAAAGATCATCTAGTCCAACCCCCTGCCAAAGCAGGTCCACCTAGATCAGGTCTCATAGGAACATGTCCAGATGGGTCTTGAAGACCTCCAAGGAAGGAGACTCCACTACCTCCTTGGGCAGCCTGTGCCAGGGCTCCCTCACTCTCACAGTGAAATAGTTTTTTCTTATAATTAAATGGAACTTTTTGTGTTCCAGCTTCATCCTATTACCCCTTGTCCTGTTGCTAGATACAATAGAAAAAGGGATGTCCCAACCTCCTGACACCCACCATTTAGATACTTACAAATATTAATATGATCTCCACTCAGTATCCTCTTCTCCAGACTAAACAGTCTCAGTTCCCGCCACCTTTCCTCATATGAAAGATGTTCCAGTCCCCTGATCATCCTGGAGGCTGGACTGTCTCCAGAAGTTCAGGGAGCCCAGAACTGGACACAGTACTCCAGATGAGGCCTCACCAGGGCAGAGTAGAGAGGGAGGAGAACCTCCCTCGACCTGCTAGACACATCAGAAATTCAGGTTTTTTTTTTTTTAATACCATTCCATTATGAATGAGATTGAATATCTTGAATATCAGAAAAATATGCAAAAGAAAAAAGAATGGCTCAATCATACCAGATGTATTTGTGCAGTCCATGTTGACTCTCAGACTTACTAGAAGACTTATTACAGACTGACAGCAAACTAAACACGAGCCAGCAATGTGCCCTTATGGCCAAGAAGGCCAATGGCATTCTGGGGTGCATCAAGAAGAGCGTGACCAGCAGGTTGAGAGAGGTTCTCCTCCCCCTCTATTCTGATCTGGTGTGGCTACATCTGGAGTAGTGTCCAGTTCTGGGCTTTCCAGTTCAAACCACATGTTCGTGCTCCAGGTGCTCCCAGGATGTTCCTGGGGTAAGTGTGAATTTTATCTGAATGAGAGGCAGGTCTGCAAAAATAGTAGCTGTTTAGCTGCAGGCTACAGAGTCTTAAATTTAAGTGTCCACCTACAGTTCACTGTATGTGAGCTCCATTTATGGAACACATGGAGCTCTAGGCCTAGATTTATTTGCCTAATCATACATAGGTAACTAGTGCCAGCTGAACTCTCCTGGACTACCAAGACAGATGTAACAGATATTAAACAGGAACATGTTTGGGCTGGGATAAGGTTAACTTCGATGAGGAAGTAGGAAAGGTTACAGCATGGGCAGCTGACAGGTAGGAGTCAGGCAGGGTAAGCTAGGACATCTCAGCTGCCACTGGATAATTGTTTGTGTGCAGTTGAACCAAATACCAGAGCTTTGTTAGTTAAAATAGGCACTTAGGCACATACTTCCCACATGAACACCGATTTGTGAAGATATTTCTTCTGTGCTCTGAATCTCTCTCTGAGGGCCCAGGATACCACCAGCCCTATGTACTTATCTCATATAGGCTCAGGCACCTCAAATAGTCCTAAACACTCTTGCATGGGCAACTTCTGTGTCTGATTGCAGAGATCCTTGTCCCAAAGTATTAATAAGATGTGAGGCAGAATTCTGGAACTGCAAAGGTTGGAAACAGCAGTGACTGCTCTGGCATAACGCTCTTGTTTGAGATACTTGTATTGCCAGCACTTCGCAAAATGTAATTACATCATATCCATCTGTTTTAGCACAGAATCAAGGGACTACTACTGCGCTGTGAAGGACGGTCTTACATCTTTAATCGTGCTATGATGTCGGTGCTAAGTGACCTGTCTTCTAATCAAGGATGCAATGATACTGCATTTCACACATAAAACTTGACTGTAAGAATTAATTCAACTGGCTTTAATTTGAAATACAGACATTAGCAGCTGTACAACTTGTGACAGACTGATCATGTGTCTGCTTGGTGTGTCCAATATTTTGTCTCTTCATCACTTGCACTGAAGTCTTCTTTACCTTTGGATGCTGTGCATGTGCAATGTGTATTAATGAAACTGAATTACTTCTCACCCCTGGAGAAGGTGATTCCCCCGAATCAGTGCGGTGGCTATTGGCAGGCAGTACATACACATCATTTGCATTGTGGCTGCCTGCACCCTGCTTGACCTACGTATGAATACTGCAATTCACCTAATCCCTATTGCTTGCCTAAACAACTCAGATATAAAAAAAAGCTTATAATTGCTGCTGCTATTTGTCACAGGCATAGCATCTTACCACGGTTTTCATGAGAACTTGTGCAAAATGGTGTTCAACTAGCAAGAAAATTAAAGAGTTAATAAATTCAGACCCATTATTTTCTACTAATGGAACATGTAGGAAATAAAGGAGAGGTTTTCTTTTGGCAATAAATTAGCTCCCACCCTCCTTTTGTTTGTTATTACAGTCATGGTTCAAAGCCCTCTACAAAAACAAGGTCCCACTTTATTATAGGACAGTCAGGTTCAGCGCACAGCTTGCAATAAAGAAATTAGCAAACCAGAAGCTGCAATTCTGTAGAAACACTCAAAAACGAAGAGGATTTAAAGTGACAAGATCCAATTAAATTTAATTACCCAAGCTGTATTTTCATTTTAACTGACACTTTTTATTAAGGAGCCACATGCACCAAAGCTAGAAACCTGGGCCAAATTGCATCCCAGTAATACAGTTATCTTATGCAAAATTCTGAGTATCTAATTTTCTAAAATGAAATTAGAGACATGGGGTTTGTAAAAGGTTCTCTTTGTCTGATACTATAAGATGTTGTTTGCAATGTACCTATGCTACTCTATATCTATGCTACAGTAGCACCTGATGTACCTAATAAAACTTATTATTGGGAGAGAGTCTTGGCATATCTTTATTATTTTTTATGGCTGTTTCAGTATAAGTCAGGGAGCTTTAAAAACTGCAAATCTAAAACTCTTCAAAACTGAAACATAAAGTCTTTATGACTTTGACATGAGAAAGTTGTTCATGAATCTGCAGAGACTGCTGAGAACAACTCACTGTTACACATAATACTTGAGAGTTCTTTTCATGACTCTGATTTTAAAGAGCATATATTTTAAAACTTGAAATGAAAAAATCGAAAGGCAGCAGATGAATGGTTAAACAACTAATAAGAAAAAAGGAGAAGGGACACATTTGTCTAAGCAAGCTTAAGCTAGTGGGAATGGACTAGTACCCATGAGGTATTAAGAAACGCATGAGGTTGCACAGTGATCCTTCCCTCCTGAGGGTTGTTAGTGGGGTGATCTCTGGTCCTGGCACCTCAGCACTCACACTACACCCACTGGCAGCCACAATGTGTGTGCCTTTACATTCATCTAGGGAGGTTGCCTGGCTAATTGTGTGCCCCTGTGCACAAGAACTAGAAAACCCTATTGTGAGGTGGTTCATTTTTGAGGTTAATGCATGGTCCATTATAGAAATTTTGTCTCGTGTAGGAGGTTGGACCAAAGGGAAAAATGGTGCCACAATGCAAACAAATCACAATTCTCATGAGATACTCTGATGGTATTCCCATACTGCAATTTGAACTTTTCAGATCTGAGGTTGGTGTTCCTTGGAGGAAAAAAAAATCTAGGTGCTCATGTATTCCAAATCTAAAGGTACTCACAGATAACTTAATGAGTAGTTTACCTCTCAGTAATAGGAATATAGCGATGGCACAGTCAGAAAGTATTCATCAAAGAGCCACCGGGCTCACACAGCTAAGTTAGGCCAGTTGCTGCAGTTTACCTGAGGAAAACTGAGGGAACTATACAGTTAGGACACTTTTTGGCTACCTCTGACCTTCTATCCTGAACAACTGTACTCCTAAGGGCAGCCTATAGCAAAAGCCTAGAGAAAGCCTCAGTCTTCCCTTCAGATCCATAGCACCACACCCTGCTGGATCCACCAGCAAATCCCAAAACCATCATGGACACACAGCAAAGTCCTTTGTCAAACACATTCTTTTCATTCCTCCCTTCACATGAAAATTAATGAGGGAAGAAATAGTTTTAAATGTAGTGCAAACAAATCAATCTAAAACAACTGAGTTTTTTTAAAGGGCAAGTTGAAGGAAGGAAAGAACATACATATGCAATATGGAAAGAGCTACTTTATCCCAAGAACCAGTACTCCGTATTGCATCTAATGCAGTTCATACATGGTTATGAGCTGTATGTGGATGAACTCAGATGTGCCTTATGCCCACCTTTGTTTGACCCCCAACTTCTCTGAGACATATCTCCACAACATACCATGGGACAGCCTGGTAACAGGGCAGAGGTCTTCACCTTCTCAGTGCAAGTGCACTTCCATTCATCTCTCCAGTCCCAGGAATCCTGACCAAAATGTGGTTTGCAAGGTGTAGATTTGACTCCAATTTCTTGCCTCTCTCTGTCCAAGTAATGCAGAAATTCACACACAGTGAACACAATATAGTTGTAATTACAAAAAGACCGCAAACATGAGAGACTTCAGCACATGATTCCTTCAGAATATACTACACATGTTGCAAACTGTCATCAATAGTGTCTGCTGTGAATAAGGCCACCTAACTCAGATCCTTTGAAACCCAGTCCTACTCCTGGGAAAGACAGGGGAAAAGCTCATAGTGATGTCAATGGATGTCCAAGGTGTCATTTTCATACTCAGAAAATTAAGACAGTCAGAATCTGATTAAAGTCCTGGATGACTAACTAAAAAAAGCACCTTCTTTTTTTTCTACCAGCTTTTTCTCAAAAGTAGCAATTAAAAAATACTTATCTTGGGTTGCACAAGGCAGTAATTTCTCTAAATTTTTCTAATTTTCCTATTATTTATGCATTTGTGAAATTATTCCACCTTCAAATGCTCATCAAATATGGAGATTATAGGACACACAAAATAACCAAAGAGTCTCTTACTCTTTCAGTTAACAGATATTTAGTGGTGTGATAAATCAGTTTAACCAAGATATCAAACACTGAGCAGAGTGTCAGGAAAAAAGGACAAGCTATTATACAAGTCATATGCATATTAACTTTGTAACTTCCGATTTCCTGTTCAATGACAGCTTCTTTCTTTTTTATCATTAAAAGTCCATTAATTAAAAATTGCACATTTAAGAACAAGAGCCCAAGAAACAAATCCAGCTTCAGCCCATAGCCACATACTTGTTTAGAAGGATGAATGACTGGAAAGGGGAAAAGCCCACCCAGCATCCAGTCACACACATGCTGTGAATGGCTCTCAAGCGCCTTTCATGTGAGCAAACAAATCATGTAATTCTATCATGTGCTGATTCAAAAATAAATGCTGAGCAGACTCAGTTGGCTCTGCTTGGCTGTGGAGGGTGTCTCGTTTCTAGCGCCAGGGAGACTTAACAGGTTTGTAGTCGTTTCCATGCTAGTCTGTAGAAACAACTGTAGAAGTCTATGGAAGGCATTCATTAAGATTGGAAATGAGGGAAACAGCTTCTCTTGGCTGCGTGAAACTATGTCGTCTAGCTGGTTGTTGAGTCTTGCTCACAGGTTTTAATTTAAATCAGTCTTCAGATTTGAGGTCAGGAGATTTTTTTCCCTAAAATCCACACTGGCTGTGCCTAATGAGAAGCTCTTTATTCTTACTGGGATCATCTAGGAAGGTTTATTAATCTGCTCCATATCATCACAGGATTTGGGGGTTTGATGAGGTTCTTGATCTCTCCTGCTTTCTTCTTGAGATATCTTTTTTTGTGAAGCGTAGTCTTTTGCTATAGGGCTAGGTCTGCATTGACATGCTGACAGTGGCAGGACAGTCAAAGCATTCCTGTCTCAGGCTGGTCTTATGTTAAAACCACAGAAGAGGGTAGTTTAGTTTTACTATTGTTTGTATTCTACACATTTCTATAGGAATTTAGTCTCCATGGTGGTCACCTTGAAGACTACAAATTTTATTGCACACATATATGCATGCATACGCATAAAATCAATCAAAATGAAAAATATATGCATAGTTAATAACATGACTAAAGAATGCTGGAAGTAGGGTTACATAAATGCCAACACTTCATCAAGCAAAGGAGGAATGGGAGAAAATCCAGAGATCCCATTTGTTTGCCTGGTTAAGCTGTATTGTTATGCTCTGTCCTCCTTTTGCACCCCTGCACCTTTTATACTAATCTTCCCTACATCTGCTGCCAGCTAGGCCAAGCTCAAACAGCAGTGTCAATTCGAGGGTCAGAGAGGTCAGCAGTGACACCCGATTTAAGTGTTATTCACTCTGATGCTGTGACAAGACAGATACAGCGTGGCCTGACTAAAGTGATGTATGTTAAATTTGTTGCAAATTACTGGCATGATGGATCTATTGATGACCCATTGCAGCTGTCAGGATGTCTCTATCAGTCTCTCAGTTACGCTTTCTCCTGCTGCTCAGTCCCATCCCCCTCTGACTGCTTCTATCAAGCATAAGGTTGCTTTATAGTCCCTGAGAAACTCAGGATGCAAAGCACAGGGAAACAAAGCATCAATACCTGCTGTGAACCTGAAGAGCAGTGGAAGTCATCTCAAGAGGTGTAAAAGTCTGATATTTTATACACCTGAGCCATTGTTCAATATAATCCAGACACACACAGAAAAATAATTGTTAATGACAGGTTTCCAAGCTGACTCTTATCTTCATCCAAAGTATTGGAAACATGATTTATTTGAGCTCTTGCTTAAAGTGTCTTACCTATCTGAGAAATTCTTCGGAGGAGGACAAGGCCTACTTTTAGCTTTTGCTCTCAAGTACTGCAGAGAGATAATTGACTCAAGTTCCCCACAGCAGAAATTGGGAGAGCAGAAAAAGTAATATGCAGACTACCTAGGACATTCTCTTCCTACTGCTCCTTCCCTTTCAGAACAAAGCCATATCCAGTTTCTCTGGCAAGTGGCAATATAGCCATGGGAGGAAAGGCCAGCAGCCACTTTAGGTTCCTTTTCTAAGGCTCTCTCATTCATGTCCTTTAGCAATCAAGGTGTGTGTGGGAATCCACATCTGACTTGTGTCTTTGCAGTGCTGTAAGCCTGGACTTTGAGAGAGACATTGGAGCTAAATCTAGTGAACTGGAGTGACACAGATGGAGAGTAAATCCTCTCAAGTATTACAGATTATTTCTACTTTCGAAGTGATATCACTACCACAAATGCTTGCTCCTGGGGCAGGTGTAGTAGTAATTACAAAAGTTCAGCCTTTCCACGTATTTTAGCGTAGATAGAGAAAGCCTCTAGTCATGATGATAAATTGTATCCCATTCTATAATTACATTTAAGGAACATTTTATGCAAATTTCTTCAGTTTAAAGCATTTTATTTGATTGGTTGTTTTTTTTTTTGCATTAACTCCATTGTAGCTTTGAGGCATCCTAAGTTAGTTTTGTTCTTGCTTCTAATTATCGTTACTTCCTGCTGCTGGCGCACCTTTTGTTCTTTCATTCTGACCCACAGATTGTCATCTCTTTGGTCTAGTGTTGCTGAACTATTTTTAATAACAGACAATTTCTTCAGAAGCAGAGGGAGAGTGCAACTCAGTTGCAGTCCTTGTATTCTCGACCATTTACACTGGCAGGGGATGGCCAAGGTGCTTCAGCTCTCCTGTTTTCTCTTGGATTGTGCTGAATGTCATGCAGCAAACAAGGGGATTCTGAGCTGCCAAAGTACAGTACCCTAACTGGAGGCACTCAGGATAGTCCGTGTGCTATAGAAGATCTGTGAATCTGAAGATGTCCTCAAAAAGTAGCAGATGTGACAGTGCTCGATTAACAGACTCAAAGACCTTAAAGATCTGTTCAAGCTAAGTGATTCTACGATTCTATTCTTATGAAGGACTATTAGGAAAAAGAGGAAGTGGAGAAAACATTTTTATTGCTTTCAGTTTAGCTTGTTATTGGAAGAACAATACGGCTATTAAAATTCCAGTTCCACTAGCATCTTCAGCATCTTTCATCCTGACCCATATGTGACCTCTTCAATTTTAATTTGAGTTATCAGAACCCTAAGAAAAGAGAATTAGCAAGGAAACTTAGGTCACTGTGGTGGTTTAGCCTTAACTGAACAATGAAGAAACCACCTAGTTACTCCTCCCCAAATCAGCAGGATGGGGAGGAGAATCAAGAGAGAGTTGTAGAACTTTCTGGGTTGGGATAAGGACAGTTTAATAGAACACCACAATGAGTAGGCAGTTACAGTGATGGCCAAAGGACAAAGAAAAAAAGGAGCAATGCCCAATGTAACTGCTCAGCCCGGCACTCAGCCCAACAGCAGAACCACAGTTGCTGCACTGGTTGCAGCACTACCCCAGCCCAGCTGCTGCCCTTATATCCCGAGCATGATGTCACATGGGATGGAATAGCCTGGCCACACCCTCCCAGCTGCAGCTGGGGAGAGTTAATTCTATCCTGGCCAAACCCAGGACAGTCACTTTATTCTAGAACTGGAATAATGTCAGACGAGACTGTAGTTCCTTCATTGATTTTAATCCCTACTGATGCTCATTCATGGAAGAAGTGAAACGTTCACAATCGGGAAAGACTATTGAAAAAAGAGTGAGACCTTCAGCAATTCAAATATGTTGATACAAGTATAAAGAATTTTGCCTAGCTACATTTGGATTGAATTGAGCTTCAAACTAGTAGAAAATCTGTTCTTAAATGTTATACTCAAAGCTTGAAATAAGCCTTAAAACATCTTACAGCATAATAAATCATTATGCGTGGTAACCAGGTCTAGGTTTTCCTCATCACAAATAATCCCATAATAGTCAACTGGATGGTCCAGCGCCTGAGCAGGAAAGCTAATCCCATCTCATATTCTAGGAACTACTCAAGGTGATCCTGAGAAACAAGAGATAGGAAAGATATAAGAAAATAGTTTTGAAGTGTGCAGCCATAGTTTGATCACCTCTGATGGAAAACCACACAGCTACAGTTGTTTGCATAAGCCTAGCAGCACATGATCACTTTGAGACTCCTTCTTAACAGCAGGCTTTCAAGTCATAGCATTCGTATATATTTAACTAAACTCCACCTCTTCTTGAAAACTGACAACATGAGAGTCATGGCCCTTCTCAACTAGACTACAGCAAAGCACTGTAACTCAGTACACAGTGATTAGGAAACATTGGCTGACAGTGAGCACTGTACCACTAACCGTGGCTGTTTTTCCTCTGTGCTCTAATTCTTCCAAGGGATTTTAATTGGATTACCAACCTCAAAGAATTTGTTCTTATGTGTAAGTGTCTTTGTGTCATTGGCCAAGAAGATTAAAATATAACTTTAGGTTGTCAGATAAGGGAGCTATCTGCACTGCTCACTGCCACTTGTCGGCACATTCTCAGTAAACATCCCAACACTGAGGAGTAATATGAGAACTAAATGATATAGCAAAGCTTATCACCTTGCACTCCAAGGGCAAGGCATGTTTTTATGGCATCATCTTTACAAAGAGACACACTTGTGCACATATCCATTCTTTTAAGAAATCTTCTGAAGACATGCTTCCTTTAGGGAAGAAAATGACAAAATAAAATATATTCTATCCTTTGATTAATGTTATGCTACAAATACAAAAAGCTTTATAGCAGAGCTGCATAAAAATATGCAAATTTTTATTTAACTGCTGTGAAAAATGGAGACCCATCTAATGGATCTAGTATAGTGAAGGGATATACTTCACAAAAGTGAATCCCTTTCTTCTTAACCTTAGATCCATTTGCAGTTTAGCTGATAGAAACACTCAGGCTGGCTCTCTCTTGGCTGCAAAATGCATCCAGTACATCCAGGGACAGATGGATGAAACAGCCAGTATTCTTGTGATCAGGTGAGTGATTTGGGTTTGAATTTCAGGCAAAGGCAAAAACTAGAATAGGAATTCCACTTGCTGCTGAAGTTCTGGCCACTAAGCAAATACTTTGAAAAGCTGTGTTTCAAAACAAAATGTGAACTACCATTGTGTTTTAAGAACTGAATTGGGGGTCCCAGAGCTGCAGGCAGTACTCCAGGTGGGGACTCATAAGAGCAGAGCAGAGAGGGAGATTCACTTCTCTTAATCTATTGACCATGCTCAATTTGATGCAGCCCAGGATATGGTTGGCTTTCTGGGCTGCGAGCACACATTGCTGGCTCATATTCAGTTTTTCATTCACCAGCACTCCTAGGTCCTTTTCTTCAGGGCTGCTCTCAATCCATTCATCGCTGGAAAGTCTATTGGTTTGGGGTTTTTTTGGTAGATGCCTATAAAACCAATGTAGATGTTTTATTGTATTAGTAATTTTTTTATTATGTTAATATGTTTCTCATTGTATCAGAGAGCTCTATTTCTCTAATATGGTCCAGAAGGCACCCAAATATGAAAGCAAACTCTGGCTAACATGATCTAAATTCCTCTAAGCTTATTATATTAGTGACATTTCTGTCATGTTAACATCCTTTTATATAACATTATTGAAAACAACCCATGTAAAAATGATAAGACAATTACATATGCAGTATATACACTGTTAATAAGATTAATCAAATCACTACTTTGAAGAACTTTTCTACCAATAAAATGAGTGAAAACCACAATGTCATTTCTAAGAGTTTGACCTCTTGCACTCATCATCTCCTGTGGAAGTCTACCTGCAGGTAAACTCCTGAGACCAAATAATATGCCTATAGGAGACTGAACTACTCTGGTAAGTAAAAGTGCTGACAACAATTGTCATTTGCCATCAGTAATTCCAGAGAATTTAGCATCTCGATTGAGGACAGCTTTCAGCATAGCATGTCTTCCAAGTTGCATGACCACATTTTGAGGGCTCCAGGTTAGACCTATTGACCACATCTATATATCTTTGATCATTAAGTATCATCTCTTGATGCCTTTGCACTAGGGAATGTCCTCACTGTTCAGAGGAGATTATATGGACCCTTGGCCACAGAACAGGGCTGCATAAATAACAATTCAAACTATTACCATTAAACCTTTTGAAAGTCTTTCCAAACCGCAATATAATTGTGACTGGATTAAAATCCATCATGTAATAATAATAGGTAATGAATAATATATCTTGATTATAGGTCATCACTGCCCAATTATCACTAAAACAGATATAAACAAAGCAAGCCAGATGGTCTGGTAAAGAATGTCCATAAATATCCCCGCCACGCACCCTCTGGCATAAAGTGCCAGGATCTGCTTCTCCTGTTCACAGCAGGGAGCACTTTTCTCAGGGAATCATCTCTCTAAGCAGTTTGCTTAAACCAAAGTTCATATTTGAAGCGTAAAGTACAGCATAAAGAGGCTTTATAAGAAATAAAGGTGGAATAAAATAGAAATGTAAATGCAGGTAAGTCTTGTGGTAAAGAGCCTCTCAGATAAGAAAAGATATGTACCGTGTCTCATCTTTGTGACTCTGATGCTAAGCAACCAAGATAAAATAAGCTTCCCACAAAATGTCTTGGTAACAAACAAAAAATGACTGTATATGAAAACACTCAAGCTATAACGAGACTAATCCAATGGGCAATGTTTTAAATTGCTGAGAAGTTTGGAATCTTTTTTCTTTGTCTTTCCTTGGGGCTTCTCCATGTGCTGTAACTTCTCTATGCATGGAGAGTATAGTTAGTATTTTCATTTGCTGCCTAAGTAGCAAATTACCCTGTAAACAGCCCACAAGAGCTGGTCTGTAATTGAATTGTAACTGTTGACTTTAGACATTTGGTATATTTGCTGCAAGAAGTAAATTTTCAAAACTTCATCTTGATGCAGTCAGACAAAATGAAAGGTAATATTCTTTATCTGCCATAGATTGCTGTAGATGAACTGCTTTCATATGAGCTTAAATAAGATTTAGTGTATTCCATCCTTCAGCTGGCCACAATTGAAAGTGATCAGGATCAATATAGCTGCCCCTGAATGCAGCCCAGTATTGTGCATTACAATAGAGGAAACGGCTGCATTCAAAATTTTACTGTGTCAAATTAATTTCCATGTTATCCCCAAATTCAATTAGATGGGAACCCCGTGTAACTAAAAAAGTGTCCAACATCCCTTAGTGACAAATTACGGTGCTTAGTGTGCATATCAAGGTGAAGTGTTGAGCCTTGCTAATCTTCTCACTAATTCTCAATTACCGTAAAATGAAGCCATAAATCACACAGACAGGGGATCGATGGAAATGTTGTTTTCAGGGTGATTGGCAGCCTCCCCAAAGGTTTTCTGTAAGTTGGTTTAAGGTTACCATTCTCTGAGGGGAGGGATGAGGTAGTCTTGCTCAATCTCTATGATATAGGCCCACAGGCCTTTTGGGGATAGTGGGGAGGGACAGCACCAATTTCAGCCCATCAGACATCCAATTTTTCTCCTTTTCATACCTGCTGTAGTAAATGAGAAACAAATTAAATTTCACTCCACTATCTCCACAGAAACCATTTAAATTTTTCATGGAAACTAAATTGTCCCTAGACAAATAGCCCCCTGATTCTATGAAAATATACTGGAGCGCTGGGGACAGAAATAAATTTGTGTCACTCTGGATATGCCATTCTCTGTAATGTCATTCACTGCCGGCCAATAAATGAGTCCCTCTCGGAACACAATGGTAAAGCCTTGTGCTCTGGTGGATTTGCATTGTTCCCCCACTCTGGAGCGGTCTAATATTCTTCCTGTTATTAATTTGCAGCCTAGGTTTTACATTCATGAGGCCAAGATTGAAATGTAAATGAGGCACAAAATAAGTAGTCAGCAGTAGCCCTGGCCGAGCAGCCTGTGTCATAGACTCATGGACTTACATGAAAATAGTTATCACTCAGAGAGATTAGCAGCTCAGAACATCAATCACTGCTGCAAGGAAACAATGAATAAAATCGCCCCGACACGAGGAAGGAAATTACAAGAGCTTCAAAGTGGAAAGGGAATATGTAATACTGCTACCTGTTGTTGAGACACTAAGATGGCTGTAATAAAAGAAGCTCGGCTCCGTCTCTCTCTCCTCTCTCTCTTTTCCCCTCCTCTGTTCCTGGTGATTGCTAATATTTAAATTGTGCCATTTTTGTCATCTCAATTTATCTATTAAATGAGCTGCTGTTCCTTGGCCAGAGGTGTATGATACTTCACATTGCACTCAAATGAAAACCACAGCTTTGAGTATGAACCTGCTTTAAAACGATGACACCCTATATATCATGCAATCTTTTGGAAAACAAATAGATGTATAAGACCTGAGTCCTCAGGTTTCACGGAGGCTCAGAGGATGTTGGACTTTGGACTAAGGGACAAAAGTGGTTCTACTCCACTGTTGTGGTTTCCTAATTATCAGGTGATGGTGCAGCACAAAACATGAGTGGGAAAGTCTCAGGTCAGTTCTTCCTCAACAGTCTCTGAGCAGCTCTAAGGAGCTCTTCCAGGAAATGTCAATAACCAAAATTTGGAAAAGATTCATCAAATTTTCCCTTACTTACATAGCTCTGATCTCTCTCATCAGGAGGAGAAGCACCCTGGAGCCACCCTCCCTGGTCAAATCCATCTCAAAATACTCCTGATAGAATCATAGGATCTTTCTGAGTGGAAGAGACAGCCTTTGTCCTAGTCCTATCAACCACTAGAACATTTCCTTAAGTGCAACATCCACGTATCTCAAATACCTCCAGGGACAGTGACTCCACCACCTCCCTGGGCAGCCCATTCCAATGCCTGACAACCTTTCAGTAAAGAAATTCCTCCTGGTATTCAGCCTGAACCTCCCCTGGTACAACTTGAGGCCATTTCCTCTGGTTCTATTGCTTTTTACTACGGAGAACAGATCAACACCCACCTTGCTACAACTTCCTTTCAGGTAGTTGTAGAGAGCAATGAAGGCTTCCCTGAGCCTTCTTTTTTTCAGGCTTTAGCCCCAGATCCCTCAGCCGTTCTTCATATGAGATATGCTCCAAATCCTTTACTAGCTTGGTAGCCCACCTCTCCAGCACCTCAATGTGATGCCTGGAGAACTCCCAAGTGGATGTATCCACTGATCAGAGTGACTGTACTGTCCACAATTTCTGCTCAGATAAATAATTTCCTAAATGCTTGAGCTCACATCTCCAGCTAGTGCAGCATGATTTCTACTTTGATATTAAATATATATAGCGTAGTGCTCTGAAGCAGTATATTTTCATATATAATGTGTTACATTACCTGTTGGACTTTTTTCCTTTTGTCTTCTCTGTATTCAGCAAATGAAAAACACTGCTTCATCCACTACAATTAGTTTTGCCTTTAGGAGGAAATGTGCTTGATTATCACAGCTGAACAGCAAGAACTCCTTAAGTGTTTGTGCTTCAGATGACAGAAATATGGCAACATGTTTTACTTAAAAAGTCCTAATTTCTGATCTAATTTTTCTACATTTTCACCCACAAAAGTAGCTTTATAAGCGTATGCTAGAAAGATGAGTTTAAAGAACACACACAAAAAAAAATTCTAATCCTTCCTATTTTGAGACAGCTTGATAATGTGATCAGTCTCAAGAGTGATATATGCATATGCCTGTGTTCTGGGCAGGAGCACCTCTCTGATCTGTTTTCCAAAAGATGCTGGACTCCTTCTCATGTGTCTACCTCCAAAATATCTGATTGTGGGGAGAATTATGTATCAGGAAATCATCCAGTCTGGGTACACTTTCAGTTGCCATTCAACTCTTAAGACTGTTCAACAAGGTATAAAATTTGAAACAGTAAAAAATATAATTCCTCCCTCTTGATGCAACGGGGTTTGGAACTTTATCTTATTTAAAACTTAAAAGTGCCTTAGACAGCACTTTCCATGTAACACCTTTAATTTAAGATGTAAATTCTTGGGGTGACTTGATGCCACTTAAGCACTAAAACTGCTGTATTGTTCCCCCCCCTTCCTCAGCTGGACAGGGGAGAGAAAATACACTGAAAAGCTTGTGGGTCCAGAAGGACAGGGAGATCACTCAGCAATTACCATCACAGACAGAACAGACTTGACTTGAGGAAATTACTTTAATTTATTGCCAGTCAGAACAGAGAAGGGTAATGAGAAATAAAAACTAAATCTTTAAACACCTTTCCCCCATTAACTCCTTCCCGTCTACCTTCTCTCTCTCGCCAACAACCTCACACGAGGATGAGGAATAGTGGTTATAGTGCTCCTTCCTCCTCAGGGGGAAGAGCCCCTCACACTTCCACTGCCACAGCATAAGATCCTTTCTACAGGAGACAGTCCTCCAAGGAATTCTCCAACATGGGTCCTTCCCATGGGTTACAGTTCTTCACAATGCTCCAGTATAAGTCTCCATGGGGTCACAAGTCTGCCCAGCAAACCTGATCCTGTGTGCATCATCTCTGTCCACAGGTTCATAGGTCCTGCTGAGTGCCTGCCCCAGGACAGGCTTCCTACAGGGTCACAGCCTCCTTCAGACACTCATCCACTCCAGTGTAAGATCCTCCTCAGGCTGCAAGTGGATCTCTGCTCCCCAGTGGTCTCCATGAGTGCAGGGGCCACCATGGGCTGCACCACAGGCTGCAGGGGAACCTCTGCTCTGGTGCCTGAAGCACCTCCTCCTTCTCCTTCATCACTGACCTAGGTTTCTGCATAGTTATTGTTAGTCTCACATATCCTCACTCCTGCTGCAATTTGTAGCTGTGCAGTAACTTTTTTTCCCTTCTCAAATAAGTTAATTGGAGAGGTGCTACCTCCCTGACTAATTGGCTCAATCTGGGTCAGTGGCGGGTCCATTTTGGAGCTGCCGGGCACTGGCTTTATCAAATATAGGGGAAGCTTCTAGCAGCTTCTCACAGAAGTCACCTCTATAGCCTGCCCACTACCAAAACTTTGCTACACAAATCCGCTACAATGCATTTAATTCAAAAATGTCAAAGGACTCTGAAAAGCTGGATAATTTGATATCAGTTTCTGAAACAGGAAAACTGAGTTTTTGAAAAGTGGCAAATTTTGCATATGGTCACACAGCTTGGCAATGACAGTAAATCAAATCAAATCTCCATTTTCTGTGCAAACCACTAGATCATGCTGCCTTCAGAAATCAGCTTTCCATTACATACCTCATCAGCAGGAAGAATTAATTGATGTATGTAAGACATTGAAGTAAGCCAGTAGAAAAATAGTGTGAGTGCATGATATCATGAATATTTCCTATTATACGGACAATGGACATTTTGGTCAAATAATCTCTGAAGAATCGGGACTGAGCTGAACAGAAGTATTAGCATATCAGAGCTATTTCATATCAGAGAAAGAAACACTTTCTTGGAAAGCTACTTTTTTCACAATAAAGATGCTACCGTTTTCATCACATGTTCATTTTTAAAAGCACAATACAGCCATATTATACAGAGTGAGTTTCAAACAACAATGTATAATAATTTGTCCAATAACCTTTATTCTGTTTTTCTCTGCAGAAGTTCACTAAGGATAATGCATACAGCTAAGAAAAGGAACTTGAAATTCTTTTAAGAGGAGCAAAAACCCAGCATAAAATCAGAGGTTCAGCTGGGTATTAAAATGTTCTTTTGAGAGGTTGAGAAATTGATCATGGGTGAGCTAGAAGGAGAAACTGAGCCTTAAGCTGCATTTTTTTTTTCTTCCTTAAAAAGACAAAGTCAAGCCCAACTTGTTACTGGAGCTTTACAGCCCCACAGTAGCATTCAATTTATAACTAAGGAACAGGAGTAACACAACTCACTCACATGTTTCCAACATCAGACAGCAGCTTCTGCTCTCAAACCCCTCCTCTTTTCCTCACATTGCCATTGTCTTCACTCTTAGTGTCTCAGAGTATCTTTTTAATTGCTTATCAAATGGATAGTTATTGTATCATAAAATCTTCAAAGCCATTTCCCAGTCCCATTTGGTTGTGGAGCTGAACTTTTATACAATGATATATCACAATGGATTATGCTAATAAGCTTGTTAATAGCTCTAGTAGTGTTAACTGAGCGCATTAAAACGAACTAGTCCTTGCAATAGATTGGGCAATGTTTTATAAGGGGCATGTGATCTAAGAGCAGCCATGACAAGGCTAGTAAATAATAGCAGAAACTGGCATGACTAAAGAAATACTCACCTAAATTATTTATATGTTAATCAAAAATACAGTTGTTAAGCAATATCATTAGTTCATTACTAATTGGTTTATGGATTTGTGATATATTACTTATTTGCACGCAAAGTAAACCCTCAGCCTTTTGTTCAACATTTTTAACCTTCAAATCTTTGCAGGTTTCCCTTCCGCAGTCCTCTTCCTTCACTAAAATGATTGCATCAGCTTGTCACAGAAAGTAGATTTTCAAGGTAAAGACATAATTTTCTTCTGCAGTATGTGCAATATATTATTGTCATATATTTTTGAAAGTCATAATATATCAGTATTTTGTGCTTGAGAGATATGCAATTAATGCTATGCGGTGTATATTTCTCCTTAACCTCCATGAAAAATCCTATACTTTGAACATTCATTAGTAGTGGAGACAGTGATCTTGTTTCATTCATAGATATCAAGTTGAGCTGTCCGGTATATTATTGTGGAGAATGTTAAATTCCACTTTAGCTATAATCACATTGGACTGGATATAACCTAAGGACCAAGCATACCTCTGGGTCTATTCTGGGATATCCTAGAGATGTAGGAGGGTGATCTTCACAAAGGCGAATACAGTCCTTTCATATGATGCCTGAACTCATCAGTAAGTTTCTTAACTATAAGGTTTTTCATAATTTCCTGTTCATTTTCCTCTATTCTTCATCTTCTCATTGCTGCTCCTGTCCTCTTCTTTTCTACTTCTATTTGCCTCTGTGTAACACTTTTTCTTCACAGTTGCTCACCTCTGTGCAACACAGTAACCTATGTTACCAGCTCCAATTCTTTTTTTTTTTTTCCAGCTTCACTGAACTCTCTAGACCCAGGAACTATCCATACACTCTTGAGGCTTAGACTTTCCCTTCCTTTTTCTTCTTCACTTTTCAAAACCTTGTTACTGAGCAATCATATAAGCTATGAATATAATTAAATGAAATTAATATTATCCATCAGTTTGTCACACTTTCTTTTGAATGCATTTCACTTTTCTCTCTCTTGGAATGCAAATAATAAGACTAATTATTTTATATTTAGAAAATACATTTTTCAAGGAGATGGGGATCAGTGTAAGATTCCTGGAGATTTTTGCCTGTTATTGTTAAGAAAAAGTTCCAGATGTATTTATGAAAGTAGGTCCAGCAAGGACCGACAATTCAGGATATGAAAGCAAGATTTTGTGAGCAAAAAAGAACCTGAACAGAAGAGAACTCTCTTCCAAGTCATCTCTTTGTGTAATGAACTAACCAAATCCCACCTTTCAAACACATCCTACACTTGATTTGCATTTCCTTTACTCAAGTCTATTGCCTACATATCTTAAAAAATCTCCCAATCCATTGGCCTTCAAGGGTTTTGTCTTCACAGGCATAGAAATTATAGTGCATTTTCCAGCCACTGTATATTGTTTGATATTTATCATCCACAATCTGCCTCAGCCCAGCAAGACATGTATCAGAGTCTACTCCAAGCAAGATTCATGAGCACTGGTCAAAATAAAAAAGAAAGTGAAAGGTAACACAGAAAAAAAGACATGTCAAGATAATGTACAACTTTGAATGGTGTGGCAAAGCAAATTTATTATTGGTAATAACAACTCATTATGGTACTATAATAACAATGGTAATGATAATAAAATTATGGCACCGTAGAACAGGATAGCAAGAGGGAGCAACCTGCTCCCAAAAAATTTCTTGTCCAAATAGATAGCAGACAAACTATGAAGCAGGGAAACTTCACATTTTCACTGCTCTGACTCAGCAGAGGCTGAAACCATGGCCCAGCTCTATGTCTATCTGTTTCAAACTGCAGGACATCTGCAGAAGATGGCTTAGCAAAGCTCAGGCCATGCAGTATCCCACCTACTCCCCAAAAGAGACAAGCTTAAATTTCATCTTCTCTGTTACAATCACGAAATGGATTTAGACTGAGATCTAGCACAGACCTCTAAACAGGTCTACATACACACTACAAGGTGCAAAGAGAGTTTGGAATGGAGTCTTGTGGTCTGACCCACAGCTGTAGCCAAAGAGCTGAAGAAAACTACCCAAGCCTGCACAGGAGATAAAAATAGAAAATAGCATCCGATTTGCTCATGTCTTGGTTAAGTACCATATGCAAGTAAATATTGTAAGTAAACACATACAATTCTGTTTCTCTGTAGCATAGACCTTATGCCAGAAAGATTCACCTCCAGGGATACTCTTTTAAATTAATCTAATGCAGAAACTCTAAAGAGGTTCTTTAAACTTCTTATTCCATGTTAAAAGACAAAAAACAAAGGATTCCTATTTTTCTAGGATTGTAGGAACGTGACAAATGAAAAATGAAAATTCCCAATAACCTCTCACAGAATAAGCCAGTGTGTACATTGAGTCTCTTCTCTGCTGCTCAGGTGTTGCAATCCTGACCTTATGAAACTATACTTGAAGAGGAGTGAAGGAAAAGATAATATTTTCTCTATATTCCTTCAACTCCTAGCTCTTTGCTGACACAAGAAGACTTTGGCAATTATGCTGATCTTCTTTCTTATAACTAGAAAGTAGAATTTTTTTTTTTTTAGACATTTGGTAATAAACCATTCCTGAAATCCTAAGAAAATTAGTCAAATCACATAACTTTCACTTAATTTCCCATCCTTTTGACATAGAATATAAGATTTAATGCTTTTGCAATGGAAACACCAAGTCACAACAGAAGTATTCCATCTTGCAATCTGATTAGTCTCAGCACCCTAATTTTAGATAGCTAAAACTAATTGAGATTATTCCCATTTCAAACATCTCTGAAGAAGGATCTGGCTGAGTCCAGCAGATTAAAAATGGTGTCATTTTCTGAATGGGATGTAAGGACCTTCAACTTTCCTAGCTAAAATTGTGTTACCTGCTCAATATCTGAATTTGCCAATGCTGACATTGCACTTCCATGTGTGAATTAGTAGAGTTGTAAGTAATGCAAATCCTCAGTTACATGTGCAGAATTGAGAATGAAACTATAGCAGCTCATTTAAGCATTTTGAAGCCAGCACAACTGAACTACCACATCAGTCACTCCTAATCCCCAGCAGTGAACATGAGCCAAATCTCTTTTCTGAAGAGAGGAAGGAAGACTTTGTCAGGCATCAGTCAGCAAGCAGAAACTCATTTTTCTCTCACCATTGTCTTACAGCCCTCGGCCTGCCTTCCTCCATGTACTGTGACATGGTCACCCATACATAGAGGTTTATGGAAGACTCAGCTTTGCACCCATTTGTATGCTTTTGTTCAGCCTGGACCTCATAGCAGCTGTCAATTCCAGCACATGGGCCAAAATATGACTGGTATTGGCTTTGGGGACACAACTGTTGAGGGCTTTGGAATGGCGGAATACCCCTAGGCTATGAAATCCTGTGAGAGTTTTGGGTAGTGTGCTTTTGTCTCCAGAATGTCGTATTTCCTTTCAGGAATGAGGTGATGGGGACTGCGCTCACTGTCTGAAGCTACTTTGTCTGTCAGTCTTTCCCAGGTCTCACCTCATTTCTCTACTCATGGAGCTGCTTGGACAGAGAAGACAGCACAGGTGAAAGTGCTCATTTGTGTGTATCACCCATGCAAAAGGAGGTGTCAAAATGGAACTAGTTCATAAGGAGAGAACCCAATATACTCTTCCACTAAGGAAAAAAACAACTGTCACCAGTAGATTTCTGCCTATGAACGAAGCTGTGATGAAAAGTGGGAGAAATCCCACTTTTCGTTAGCCTGATTGTCAAAAAAAAAGCACACAGAAAGAATCAACTAGCTATAAGGAACGAAGTAAGTGATCTCTTCCCATTATAATCAGGACACAGAGCCTGTGATATCTCTGGGAGCTCAATCTAAATAAGGCACTATCCTCTCGTCTCTTTCACATTATGAATAAAAACATGAAATTAGTTTTATGTCAGAAGAACAACCCTTAAGACACTTGTAACTTATAATTATAATTTCTAAGCTGTTTGGCTTGTCAGTATCAAGGAATTCACAGCCCAAGACTTCCAGGACTTTATAGGCTAAGACATGCTGTGCTAGCTACTGAAAATTAACTATGAGTCTCTCATCTGCATCCTGATTTATTAACTAGTGAGAAACAGAAAGTTTAAAAATGTACTGTATGTGCACAGCCTGCTAGCATGGAAGAGGCCATTAGCTGTCTTCTGCTACTAGTTAATAAAATACAAGCAATAGATAAACGTAGAGGGGTTCTTCCTGAAGAAATATTTAGGTTTTTCTTGTAAACACGTGCTGGAAAAATTTCATCTTCACTCAAGAGCAGAGATGGTGGATTCACAGGTAGCGAAAAAAAAAGACTCTTTGCTATGCAAAATTCCATTCCCTTGCTAAATCCAATGGAAAAATGGTAGCATTGCCTGTGATGTATTTTGAAAGAAACAATATCTTTTACATACTGTGAATAAGAATTCCAAAAGGGAAGGCTGACCACAAATATAAAATCAGGAACTGAGGTCCATTTCAGCTTTTCAGCTTTCACTATAAACAGGAAAATAAACTACAAAAATGAAATATTATTTGCAAAAAAAAAAAAAAAAAACCACAAAAAAAATCATATCCAAGGGATTCCAAGGGCAGCATTTACCAAAATTTTATTCTTCAAAAAAAAAGAATGTACCTTTTCAGAGGTGCTATTCCTTGATTTTGCTGGTTTTCCTTGTTCTGTTTTCTTCCCAGCCAAAAATTTTTTTCTTACAAGAACACCAATGGAAGTCTGTCATTTCTTATGTTTCTGAGGTTATGAGGGACTTGTCTGTATTCCACATTTTGTTTTGTGGGAGGCAGAGTGGATTTTTATGATGTCAGAGTGTGCTAGTTCCATTTTGTAAGTAAGAGAAACACTTTGTAATAGCAGTGCAGCCTGGCTCTTTAGGATGCATTTAATGACAACTTAGTTTCCTAAAATAAAGACAAGTAAGAACTATTCTCATCACTTTCAGATAGAGAATTGAGGGCACATGGGACTGAAATGGCTTCCTTACCTGCTTCTGCAGGGACATTGGACTTGATGATCTCTAGAGGTCCCTTCCAACTATTCTATGATTCTATGTACACCTTTGATTTCTGGTCTGGTTTCTGTGCCCTATCCCCTGCAACAGGACCCCATGTGAGGTACTACTTAATAAAGTTTTGTTTTGGTTTTTTTTTTAACAGTTTCTTTCTATATTGTTTCTTTTTTAGCAATATTATCTGTCTCGTTTCTCCCTCTTCCCACCTATGGGTTTTCATCATGCACTCTACTGTTTGAAATTTTATAAATTTCAGTTGATCAGAAATAGGAAAAAGCCAAAAAGAATAACCTCAAGAATTTCAACCATTCTGATTACATCAGTTTCGTTTCTAAATCACTCCTGATTTCTATTTTGCAAGATCAAAATTCAATGACAACAATTTGCAAAATTGGATTACTGTTGTGACACTTATGTGTATAAAGTTGTCATTAAGCCTGGGACACTGACCTTAATTTTCCGGGTTTTTGGGTTTTTTTTTTTTTTGTGCACAGAGCATTTATGAACTTCTAATAGTACTGGTGTTCAGCCAAATAGAAAATTGATTTTGAAATTAAATTTTATAGAGTGAAAAAGCACTAGCAAAGAGAATGGTCTTGACTCTGGTATTAAAAAAAGCTTTCCAGAGATTATGTATTCTGGATGTGACAAAGTTAAATGGCTGATCACAGATTTGTGATATATATTGACTGTACCAGATTAAAAGCTAGACTTTATTTGTAGCATAAATCTGGTAGATGAATATGTAATGTGCATTTTTCTTTTATTGCAGTCATAGAATACTCTGAAATTTTAACCCTCAGAATGTTATCTACGTATTTCTGCACATATTTTGTATTCGCAGGAATAATCACATTAGTTGTTGGATACCTTTTACTAACACACTTTTCTTTTAGTAAATAAAAAAGACTGACACTTTCCATCATTTCACAACAGCTAGAAAGACAGTAAAATCTTCAGAGCGATTGCATCTTTCTTTTGCTCGTTCTCGCACACGTTCACTCTAGAGAAGCAGATGTTTGACTTGTCTCGTGTAAAAGTCAGAAATTGAGTTACAGCTTCAGATTGCAAGATTTGCAATGTTTGCTACAGTTTATTAATGTTAACCAAATAAAAATGACATTAGTGAAAAAGATCTACATGATATCTCAGAACTCCCAAGATTAGGCCAGATGGTCACTTCTAACTGATATAATCTAGTAAGCTCTGTTGAGAGACAGTCTATTGATTGAATTTCTGACTTTAAATGCAAGCCCCATATCTGCACATGTCCACAGTGATATCAGTTGCTTGAAATCCAATACAGAGGTGTAGATTGGAAGATGATGTTAGTTGCTGCCTATTAAAACTGTCAATTCCATCTGTTGTCTAACATTTTAAAATACTGAGTGTAGTTTTTAATAGATCAGTATTAGATTAAGAGGCCATATATTAAGGCTCTCACTAGCTGAGAAGTGTGGGTAAATGTGTAATTAAATGACACAATGGAAACGGAACTCCGTTGGCTGGAACTGGCCCAAATTAACATCAAGCAGGAAGGAAATGCTGTGATTTAGAATTTCTGCAGTTACTAAACTTCCCTGGAAATGAATCAAGTGCAACCCTATTGAAATTCTTTTTCCAAGCAAGTATATAATGATTAATATGTGAAAGTGTTCTGAATGTTATGACTATCCAGCTCACCATGCAACACTTCCACAGGTACTTCAGCGACTGTACACCTGCCACACTGCCAGGCATTCCCAGAAGTGGTGTCTGAAATGGCTGATGACAGCCTCATCAAAGCCATGTTCATCAAAGCTGTAGTTCTGAATGGCACAAATCCCCCAGAAAATAGTTGAAAACCCCAATTGTGGTTTCCATCGTTTTTCACCATTACAGAGTGGTGGTCTAACCTTCCCTTTCCCCATAGGTGCACAGCACCTCCAGGTGCCGGCCACGTACCAAGAGGTAATGGGAAAGGAGGGCGGTGAGTGACCACTTCCAGCATTGACAGCCCAATATCCAGTAGCTGTTGCTGCTTAAATTTAATCAGAGAGGAAATCATAGAATCTTCGAATCGCAGAATCACAAAATGGTAGGGGTTGTAAGGGACCTCTAAAGATCATCTAGTCCAATCCCTCTGCTAAAGCAGGTCCATCTAGATCGGGTCACACAGGAACACATCCAGGCAGGTTCTAAAAACCTCCAGAGAAGGAGACTCCACACTCCCCTGGGCAGCCTGTGCCAGGGCTCTCTCACCCTCACAGGAAAGAAGTTTTTCCTTAATTTTAAGTGAAACGTCTTGTGTTCCAGCTTTTGTCCATTACATCTAGTCCTATCACTGGACAATACAAAAAATAAAAAGTGTTAACCCCATCCTGTTGACATCCACCACTTAAATACTTGTAAGTAATTAATGAGGTCCCCTCACAGTCTCCTCCAGGCTGAACAGTCCCGGTTCCCACAGCCTTTCCTCATAAGGAAGATGCTCCAGTCCCCTGATCATCTTGATGGCCCTGCTTTGGACTCTCTCCAGAGAATGAACACAGGAAAAAAGAGCTCCTGGCAGTGGTGGGAGACAAGAGACACAAACATGTGGGAACTGATGCTAAATGCACATGTATATACAGACGGATGAATTTCTTTGTTTTATAGCTCCCTAGATTTGTATGTAGAAGCAAAATGAAAATACCAATATGCTGGAAAAAAGGTGGTAGGAATCCTCCCTGAAAAGAGCCTTAAAACAACTTTCTCACAAAATGTGATGGTTTATTTTTCTCATATTTTTTTCTCTAGAATAAGCAAGTAATCTTTAAATTACCCTAGCTGGGCCAACACATCCCAAAATGGAAGAGAATGTGGGCTAAGATGAAACCCTGATCTGTGTTGGGTTGTGCTCTTTTTACATTAACTTTCAGAAGACATTTCAGTTTAAATATGACTTTAGAGAACAGCAGTGTAGTGACCTATGGAAGAAGCAGAAGAGACTTCAAGAAAGAAGTGTTTGGAAATGACTTGAAAAATTCTGTTTGCAAACTACTAGTGAGCTGTAGTCAAAACAGCTTTACAAATTCCCTCAATACACCACAATAAGAGTTTTGGAAACATAAAATCTCTTCATGTTATTAACCAGTACAAGGTACATGAAACATTCATGAAAAATGAATGTTAAGTGAATACTATAGTATACTCATAGAATACAAATTGTGAATTCAGAAACACTGCACTCCCAGTAGATACACAATTTGAAGAATTATGCTCATTCCAGATAGAATCAGAGACAATATTGTGTGAAGTAGCTGATAAATTAACCAGCAAAGGTCCAGTTGCGTGCATCAAATACTCAAAACAAATCTGTAGGACCACAAATATTTCTAGGTAGCATTAAACTACTTAGAATAACAAATATCTTCAAGAAAATCAAAAGCTGCTACACAGCTTATTCACAAAAGCAATACAAATTTGGTAAATTGATTTTTTACTCAATTCTGCTTGCTTCTTACCATGAAAAGTGCAGAAATTGTCCTTCATGAAATGAACTGATGTTGCCAAAACGAGACCTGGAAAACAAGCTGGGAAATATTATTTTAATACAATTTATCACTCTCATTTCTCCAGCAGATATTGTCAATTCATAATTGGAACCAACACAGTGGCTGAATTAAAGCCATATCAGAATATTTTCTAGAGGTGCAAAGGCTAATAAAGTTAGTTGGATTTTTTTTTTTTTTTTAAAGGAAGAAGATGGATTTAGCCACAGTATAAATGAGAGAAGCCACATAAACAAAACCAACTCAAGCTGCAACTTGATGAATGACACCTACCACATACTGTGGTGGTTCCAAGCTTTACAGAGACAGTGCAGGCTTTCTTACAATATGAATTTTTGGCTACTCCTTTCCATTACATCCAGGACCTCTAAGCAATCAGTTAGACTCATCCTTCCCTTCTGGACTTGTTATTCTTATGAATGGATCAGTATTTGTGTCCTTGTACTAATCAAAATATATTTTTAAATAAAAAGGAAATCAGTAGCTGAATGTCTAAAATAAGACATTAAAGGAACAATGACAATGGAAATCACACATTGGAGATGGAAAAAAAAAGAACACTAATATATTGTAAATGAATTAATAATGAACTGCGCACATATATACACATATATTTATAGCTACCTGCAAATAAAATCAAGACATGGTTATTTCATCAGGCCAAGGAAAAGCAAGATTATGATCATCAAATAAGATGATTAAGCAAGTAGCATCAAACATATGGAATATTCTCATGCTAAAATGCACAAATTATTCCATTGCTGTTGAATTTACACCAGCTGCCAACTTTATTAACACTGTTATGAGAACACATGGATGGGACATACTTTGAGACTAGCACCAAGAGCATTACTGACTGCAAATTCTTTGTCTTCTCCCCAAACCTGTTCATAATCATATTCTTCTGCCATGGTATTTTCCAGCCCCAGCTCAGAGTTGCTTTTTATTTTTATTTTGGAACTTTGCTGTAGATACAAGTGTTTTAGTAGGGGAAGAAGAGACAGAGGCTCAGAGACAGATGGAGGTGAAGAAAAGGAGACAGGAGCAACTGAAGTCCCTTTCCTGCTCCTTCCTCAGTTCAAGTGTGGAATGTAGGAATCAGACTTTGATAAGGAATGCAGCACACAACAGCCTCCACAGAGCACAGTCTGCCCAATGGGAGCCACTGAGTAGAGAGAAATGTTGAAAATCTGTTGCCTTATTAAGAAGTTTTGCTGAGTGCTGAGCTCTTCCACAAAAACTGACCTGAGTTATGATCACTGAAATATTTTGAAAATTTATTCCCTGTGAGTCTGAAATTCTGAGTCTGAATTCACTGACCCTTAAGTGCAAGTGCATAACAGGAGCTTGAGTTTCAGATTTTGCATAGTAAATATCATCAGGCCAAATAATCTACCCATCCTTGCATTAGTAAAACTTGCTCACATAAGCAGCAGGTACTGAATTGTGTCCATTTTTTCCCAGTATTTTCAATTCTGGATGAAGAAGAGGGTGACCCACCTGATATGGACACATTGAGTAAGACTGTCCTCTCTAACAAGTTATTGCAACTGCTGTTCTTTTTGTACATTATTTAGGTTTATTTATTCGCAATATCACTTAGCACAATTTTTTTTTCCACTTATATCGTTATTGTAACAATAAGTGTCACCGATACAGCAGCAAGAACAACCCAGAGAAAAGATTGCAACTCATTATCATTCATTACTGTAGTGAAGAGAGATTAGAAACATAATGGAAACTGAGAGAAGATGTACCTTAGTGTCACTTACCTTGTACTTCACTTGGAGCCAGCAACTTCCATGGACTGTGATAGTGACTGGGTCACTGATTGCCAAACAGTGACCTTGGGTGGGTCACTTAACCTCTCAATGTCTTCATTGCCCCAGTGTAAACTCAGATGAAACATAAAATCACACAAAAAGCCGATGCTGTATGTGAGGAGAGCTTTCCTGCCTTTACAGCTATATTTTTGAGCTTAGGTGGGTAGAACTGCTTAGTAAGTTATAGTTATTTAATATTTCCCATTACAAGACCTCATTTTCAGATGTTGTAACTTTGCCAAATGCTAATAGTCTGAGCAAAAATGTTTCACGTTGTGTGACTGCCACAGTGTGACAAAAGAAGTAGCAGTAATATTTAAAATTTTAAGGCTAATTTGTAAAGATTAAAGAGTTTTTAAAGAAAAAAAAAGCCATGAGTTCACTGTGTTAAAATAATTCTTAACACAGCATCACAGAGAAGCCCTCTGTTTTGATAGAGTGATATTTGTCAGTGAGTGCCATCTCAGTGGGAGCTTGTCTTTTGTCATCCTCTGAAAATCCATAATTTTTAACCAAATTATTCAGTTTTGTGAAAAATCTGTTTGCTAATGTTCACTGGAAAATAATTTTAATTTAGAGGCTAAGTTGTCTGAAAATTTTCATCAGCATACAGAATGTCATACTGTCTCATTAGTTTGAAAAGGCTTAGCCAATATGCAGGGGCAATGAAGAAACTGAGAACGCTTCATCCCCTCACTGTCTTGTGTATGACAGGAGTTCCTGTGTGTTACCTCTGGTACAAAGACTTACTCTTCAGTATCTCCATCTGATGGTGGCGTTTGGTTCTTTGATAATATTTGAGCCATGAGAAGAGGAAACTGGTGAACCTTCTAATGTTTTTCATTTTCTACTTGCCACAGTCACACATTAGCTCATGTTAAGGAAATGTGACAAACCCAGACTCTAACAACAATTAGCTTATGAAGTTATTCTAGGAACAAAACTAAGAAAATGTCTATATTGTAGCTGAGTGGTGCAATGACAGCATGTGAAAACACATTTGATCTATTTTTATTTTATTCCAAGATGTCATATGTTTTGCATGTCTACTACAAGGAAGACCCAAGGTATGCATGGTCTGTAGCAATTCAGGTGCAATGCCTGAGGGACACGCTGTTGAATTATCACCTTGCTACTCCACCAATACAGATCAAAGTAGTCAGACAGCCTCCATATGCCAAAATTCTGCTTCTTGGCTATAAGATAACTTCATCCTCTGAGGTCTAATGCTTTATCTCCTCAGTCACAGGTTTCTCTGACAGCAAACTCAGGATATAATGCAGGGTAGAAATGTATAAGTTGTCTCTACATGAGCTAGAGGAAGCAGAAGTTTATCTGTCCAGGCACATAGCTCAAGTTTTGCTCAATTGCCTCTACGCTGATTCAGGTAGACTACCTAGATTAGTTTTAACTGTACTGACTACTTCTGTATGCCATGTAGATTCATACATCAGGAAAGAAGCAGTGTCAAAAATCCAAAATACACATAGGAACTAGATGAATTACATGCTACACATCCTTTCCTTCTCCAGTCAACAGCACTAAGAAATCATCTGTAAGTGGCTCTCAAATGCAGGCATGTATAGATGTTGGGGAAAAAACGTCCCTGAAATACATTTCTGATCTTGGAAATCAAAGCTCCGAAGTCATTGAACACAGACATTCACCTAATATTTAGGATTTTCTGAACAAGAAGAGATGCAGACTGAGCCTGCTGAGAAGTAAACATTAGCAGGTTTTCAAGACGCTCTCAGCATGTAGGTGTGGTAATTCTCCTGAGAATATATTCAGACAAGTGCTGAGGATGTCAAATCCCACCCTCAGCATAAATTCATGCTTGGAAACAGTTCAGGACACTCTGACACAACCTGTCTTTAATATGAAAATGATACCCTACTGAAAGTTTCCTGTGGGAGAACTCTTCATATGACAAATTCCATAAGACACAGTGAATGACCAAATTCAGTCTTTTATTATCACAGCTATGGGTGCTACATAATCTCATCTACAAATGTACCAAAGTCCATCATCCTAATAATTAAGATTGTTTGGGTTTGGATTTTTTCATTACTTATGCTATTAGAAGGCTTATCTAAAATTTAACTGATAAATAGAAGTCTTTGAGTTAACATGTTAGTTTCAATGAAACTTTCACCAAGAAAATCTTAACAGATTCCAGGTTGGAATTTCTCATCAAATTTCTGCCAGGATAGCAAATAGTTTACTGGTAAGTTCAGATGTGAGAGACAAAGACTCTCAGTCAGTGATCTTGATGAGGGAGGCAAGTTCTTGATCCAGACAATGAAAAGAATTATGTCAGGGTTTCCTTCATGTCAGGGAGGCTGACTTGACCACTAAAACTTTGTCTAGGAGGGTATGAGGATTTTTTTTACTAGAATGGGACTTGGCTTTACAGAGTCTTGTTTGCTTTTTCCTTCCCAAAAAAAGACTGAAAATTTGATATTCCAAAATTTTCAGCAATTTCATGGTTTCCCATTCACATTTTTACTGAGCAAAAATATGTAGGAAAAATATTGCCAATACTAAACTTTCAAAAATAACAGTGTATGTGATAACACATAGTAATTTAACAAGAGCTGGACCCTCAAAATTCTGACAGGCTTAAAAATCTCAGTCCTTCAAATTAATGTTATTGATGTTGTTGTCTCATAGATTTGACTTTTCACTTTGTGGGCTAGGAAGTTTGGTTTATTATATGACAACTGATTTTTTCATTTCAGTCAGCAAATTTAGGGCTTTGAGTTTTATACATTCTCAAGACAATTTTAAGAGGCTGATTCAGCCTACATTGCAGAGGTGTTTGAAGACAAAGACACTGAACAGTTTCAGTAACTTAGTACTGTATGCGGAGACTTGTAGAAAACATATTCAAGGAGCTAGTGATCTTGAGCAAGACAAATGTGCTCTGTTGGGCTTCATACTGGGATCAGCAAGCTCTGTGTTAGCATGAGTAGCACCTGTATAGGAATCTGCTGCAGTGCTCCACGCTGGCATGTTTTGCAGGCTGGTGGGGATTATGGTAGGTACAACTTTCCTACCTCTCAGAAGAAGATACATAGTTTTGTTTGTTGCACAAACACCACAGTATGGGAGGAAGAAAAAATCTTGCCATGGAAAGCATCTGCAGTATGTCATGAAAATCCATATGGGGTCCATCAATGCTGCATAAACACAGGGTTCCCAGCACCTGAAGTGGCAAAAGATTTACTCTCTATCTGTGTTCTTCTTTTTATTCTACCTTATAAAATTGAATAGTTTATTTTACTGTTTACTGTCAGGTCTTTCTTGATGAGATCGGAAAGAGTCTTGGACTGTGTGTCCTTTTCCAGTGCAGAATAAGTGTAAGCTTCAAAACTCAGGGAGACTGGAGCCGTCTACCACAGTCCACTTTGGTAGAAGAGATCAGCAGCTTGCTTCATCTTAAAGACAGCATGGATATCGTGAACTGTCTTCAGTTTGATGAAGAGCCACGGATATGGATAGAGATTATGAATCTCTGCATTTAAAGAGCTGATGCTTGTTGTGAAATCGACTCTTCTCTGTGCAGATGTAGACAGCACCTCCAAACACATTAGATAATTAAACAATTTAATAAAAAGTACTAGGAAAAAGTAATTCATTTAATCTAAAAATGTTGCTCAAGTCATAAGTAATTCGTAGATGTTTCTGGTTTTGGAGGCTTTTAAAGTAATATGTGTTAGAGGAGAAACATTGCTATTATTTCCTTTATCAAAAGAAAGTACTACAGTTGTTAATGCAAACTCTAATTAAATGCACAAGTCTGAATTTGATATTTGCTAGTGTCTCATGTAATTTCTTAACTCAAACTACAAGGCAGACTCAAACCTGACACCTCTGGATCTTCATAGAATATTCTTCTCTCTACAGACTCCCCTGTCATTAAAAATGTGGCTCAGATATTTTTGTGAGTATGTGTGTGGGTAATGGATAGTAATTTAACAAACTTTTATTATCCATTGTTAGCATTACCTTGAATCTTTGGTTAGCTGGGAGTTAATTGTCAAAAGGTTTTATGTTATATCTAATTGACTCAATCATCCTTCTATGCCGTGAACCCTACCAGACCGCCAATGTGCCCTGAATTCAAACAGAGGGTAAGAGCCCATCAGTTATTTAGTATGTGCTAGAAGCATGCATTTTCTTTTCACTCCATGTGAAAATAGTTAACCACAAGGAAAGAGTCCCACCCCTCCACTTTGCAAAATGGTGAAATTAAGTTTTCCGTACAGCTACCAGGGGACTGCAGTAAATTACCCTGGTAACAGAGTTTACATTGATTCTGAAAAAAGCACTTGTCCATATGTAACAACGATAACCTTTTAGAAGGTTTGGAAAACAAATCTGACACCCCATTAAAAGGCAAATGATTTTTTCTCCACACAAGAAAAAGAAACTTTTAAGACATAGAAGGCTATTAATAAATAATGGGGCTTTTTTATAGGAAAGGCTGACATGAAAGCTTAAGCTATAAACTGTATCAGAGGCAGTATTTTGACTTGTGTGGTTTATTTGTCAAAGCAGTGAGATGGGGTCTCATTTTTATTAGCTGCACAAAAGATATTTTATTAAATGTCACATTGTAATTTGATTTTAAAAGGAATAGAAAAAATTACATTTTCTCGGATACGTAATACTGCAAAAACATGATAGTCATACTAACCACTAACCACAATGAGTAGTAATATAAGCCCTACAAAATATACACTAGAACTTTACCAATGCAAATGTGTATTTTGAGATTTAACGTACTAGAATATTTTTCTTGAATCCAGCTTCATTTACCACTGTCAGAATTAAATATAAAATATATATGCAAATCACTATATTATGTATGTAAACAACAGGCATAAAAGTTAAATTTTAAGAGAAGGAGAACTTTCAATATTTAAAAACATTGTTTTCAAGCTCATTCACATAGTTCATTTCTTTACAAGAAAAAGATCATAGTTGAATGCCATAAAGAACACAGATAAATGCCTACATATAACAGGAATGGGAATAAAGAGACCCAACACAAAGTATCATGTATAGATTATGTTCTCTTTCACTATGCCATTGACTCCCTGAAAGTTATTTAGTCTCCCCTGGTCTACCTCCAAGTCCATGCTTGTAAGCACTACTGCCAAAGGCAGCAAAGAGATTCAGTGTCTGAAGAAAGATGCAGCTTCTGGCACTGTTTCTAGCACCAATTCTGTCAGAAAAGACAGTGGCATCATCCATGAGTGGATGGCCTGGTCTTAGTTCCAGGATGAGTGCTATCATGAAGTGCTCAGCCTCTTTTCCTGCTTTCCAAAGCCACTTCATAATGCCATTCATCCCCATCACACATGGATGGTGTGTCCATACCCAACACATGCCAACCAAATATATTATTGCAACTCACAGGTAACAGCCATTAACACTCAAACTGATCACTGTTACATAACTCCCTAAAAAGAAACTTAGCTTTTTAAATTATTATTATTGTTATTAGCCCTAAAGCACTGAAATTTTATATTTACTTTAGCTAGACCCTCACTTTGGGTCATCCACTGGAAGCATACAGAGAGCATTTTCCCAACTGTTAAATTTCTACAAGTTCAATAGGGGGAAAACAGGAGAAACATTTGTAAATGAACCAAAATCACCTTGAAAAAGCCAAGTAGGAAGATGCATATTCTGCAATCCCACTGTTACTCTGTTAATTTAATTCCAGTTTATACCACTGAAGTTGTCCCTGTCCCCTGGACCATTACCAAATCTATATATGTTTCAAGATCCTCTGACTCCTCAGATGGAAAGAAGTTGCAAGTCATCAGCTCCTCCTTCAAGATTCAGTTTCTGATAGTGCCCATCCTTGAATAACCTTCTTTAGATAGCTGCAGTTCTGGCAGAATCTCAACACAGTAAGCACTTCACAAACATCAGTTCATAGTCCTCACAAGGGATAGTTTAAAACCTGACATAAACCCCAGAAGGAAGCATGCCAGAAAGATAAAATTCCATCCCAAAAGGTGGAATTTTAAAACAGCTAAGGAAATTTCAGGGCCAGAGCTGTATCCACTTGCAACAGATCTTGTGTTGTTAAAATATTTCAGGTCAGAATGAGCAATGGCCTTTTTTGGCATCATAGTGTTTATTTTTGAGGTCCTGACTAAAGGAATGGGATGCAGGATGCATGAACAGCTCTTATATGGTGAAGTCTATTGTTAAGTATATATGTGGTGCTGAGACATGCTGAAGTGTCTTTCAGTGCACAGAATATCTTTGACACTTCAGTGCAATCATATTCTCTCTCACTTTTACAAAGAAAATTTTGTCCAAGAGGTGCTTTCCCAAACTGCATAATTTGATGATCGGGGTATTTTTGTGAAAAGTAGATGTTCTTGTAGGCAGAAGAAGAGGTTGGTCAAATTTTGTTAGTTTTCAGGTAAACATTATTTCAAATTCAGATCCTTACCATTTTCTCTCCAGATGATTTTGAAAAGTAGCTCTCACTGTCTTGCATTAAAACTTCAATCCAAGAGAGCTGCAAGGTAGTTAACAAACAGCTCAAGAGCTCAAGGGAACTGAGATGGGGAAATGCCAATTTCTGGCAGCTGATTGGGGTGAAACAGAAGCATGATAGTAACTGATAAGTCTGACAAGAGTAAGACAGGTCTGAAAATGTAGAGAGGCACAATTATGGGCTCTGGAGACCTCTGCAGTCAAACAGGGAAGTCCACAGAGGTTCTGCATAGTTCTGGGATTAAGCAAGAGTACCTACATGCACTTTTGAAAAATCCTTATGTTTTGCCTGAATGACCTAATCAAGCACTACACCCTTTACTGGAAGAATACCAGAAATTTAGAAATTTCTGGAGCTGGAATCAAAAGGTATGAACAGAAATGCAGTAAAGTATAGTACGCAGATGCTTTTGTAAGGAGTAAGAGAGATTTAGAACATGAACATCAACTGCAGCCTTACAAATCCTCAATGATCCTAAGTTACCTGACTTAAGAGGTAAACCTATAATTTTGCAGTTAATTCCACAAAATGAGAAAAATATCCAAAGTAAAAAATATTGCTGTTGTGGGTTTTTTTTAATACAAAAGTAAGCTGTCAAGACTCTTTTGGTTGGTAGGGATTTTTTAAGGAAGAAAATATCAACAGGTAGCATCAAAGTTAAATGACACTACCTGCTATTTGCCTTATGTATTTGTATTTATCCAATCTGTCTTTGGCCACCAGCAAGGGCCTCCAGTTTAATCATCCATAAATATTTGGAAAGTTCATGGAGAATTTGTGGCCATTGGTATTTTTTTTATTTTGGGAGAGCTCAGTCCCTTCATTGTACGTATGTTATAGCACCAGTGGTTGGAATAAGCCACATGGCCCCTTGTGTTTCCTGAAGAGTTTAATTGGAATACCAAATATTCCTATGGTTACCACATGTCTGGCTTTTCCTAGCCAGTCACACTGGGCAGATGAGGGCAACTCTTCCCTGTCAGAGACAATACATTTATTCTGCAGGCAGAATCCAGATGAGAGGGATTCAGGTTACCACAGAGCAGCACACCTCCCACACACATACCTCTAAATTACAATCTTGCATTTGGGAACAAAGACCTTGAGAGAGGTCAACTGGGCATTTCCCTGTACCCTCACCTTGCTCCCCTCTTTTCCTCAAAACATTATTTTGCTGCTCAGCTGTCAGGGTAATCATACTCCTGCCAATCTTATTAGCATCTGCTTCATCTGATCATTAGCATACTTAATTCAACAATTAGCATATTCTAATTGTTACTGGGCACCTTACAGTGCACGTAGCAAATTGTACCAGGAAGAAACCAAACGTATCCACCAACCTGGCTGACTCCATTGAAGTCTCCAGTAGTGCTTGCAGCCTCTGCCTTACCTGTTCCTCTCACCAGCCACTTCAGACAAGTATACATTTCATGGCTGCTTTGCTAAATGGCCCTCAGAAAACATCTGCTGATCCGTCTCTGAAGCATCTTTCCTATGCCCAGACTGGCTTCAGCTACAGTATAGGCCCTGCATGCTTGTCCCTCACATTGGACCTGCAGACTAGGCTACTGTTTCTGCATTGTTGTCATGGCGTACCTGTCATCTTCTCATGTCTATAGTCAGCATTGGAATGGTCCTCAGCAAACATTCAAGCATTTCAAGATTTAGTCTAGATCAGTATTTTCTCCAGTTTCTCTGTAGAATGGTGATAAAAACCATTCATCTTACAACATTATAGTGAGAGATCAAGCCACTTTTAAAACACTTTAATATCCTTTTAGGGACAGCATCATAAAAATAGAGTGTAATTAATGATGTCTTTGACATTTTAAGGCTGAGGCTTTTTTATTAATTGTAAGACTTAAATGAAATTCAGATTTTTTAATTTCTGCAGATGGTGACCAGCACATCAAAATCCAAGTACTTATTAGATTTACAAGAACGTTGACTTTAAGGGAATTCAAACCAGATTTCTTCTATTAATATTACATTGTTGTGCCAATCTCACAGCAGTCGGTACATTACGAAGAAAACATCAGAGGGGTGTGGTAGTCTTCTGCAAAAGTTCAAAACATCACCACAACTACAAACATGATATTGCTCATCTTGGTCTAATATTCCCAACCTTTTCTTGACCCAAGATTCATAACCAACAAAACAAAAACACAAGGATGGCTCTTAGAGGAGTTTCATTTCACCTAAGTCTGTCTGCCACACAGATCTCTATACCTGGCACTGTTGTCATCAGCTCCCTTCAAGGTCATTGAAAGGACTGTACTTCCATGGTATAGCTCATTTGAACTATTTTGCAGGTCGTCTCCTTGAGGATGAGACAAAATATTCTCTGAAAAGCTGTCCAGCTCCCATGTAAACCCCTAATTCAGCCAGATTAATCCTGCCTCCAGTCTGTTCCTCATTTGGTTTCAAAACTGCTGCAGAGGGAGAGAGGGAGAAGAAAAGCAGCTACTTCCACACATTTGTACAACAAAATATAGGGTCTCAGCAGGAATGGGTTACTATCATCAGGGTGGCAGAGGTGACAGTCCTCATCCACCAGTCACCCTTGGTGCATCCACTGGGGAAGGAGATGTTGGGACCTGACAGCCATCATGCTGCCAGGCTGGGCACGGATACCAACTTCCCACTGAGTCTCCTCAGAGGAATAGGGAATGGGATCGCGTGAGATTAATGGCATGGGAGCTATGCCATATATCCTCTCTCACCCTTCAGGCTGGGTGCTGTTGCCTTCTCTCGCTTGCATCTTTAAAATCTCTTCTGTTATTAATTACCTTCCAACTTTTTGAAGTTAAGAACAGCTTTACCACGCTATCCATGACACTGAAATTCACGCTATCGGAATTATGTTATTTATTATTCCTTTTTCCCATTAAGAACTTAGACATTTTATTTTTACTAATTGCCAGAGATTTGGTGGAAATTCAGTTGGTTTTCTGAAAGTTACCTTTCATTAAGCTGGAGTGTATCACTTTCAGAAATGCAGTAGTGTTCTTCTGTCATGTGAGCACTATTAAAAATGCCGTCTTTTGATGTGCAACCCCTTTAAATCTCCCTATATATGTGAAAGCCGTCTGGCTCTAAGGCAGGGGTTCTTATTTGGTTTTTTTACAACCTAGCAGAGAATAAAACTAATAAGTATTTCTCATTCTTTAAAGATTGATTTATTATCAGTTCCAAAAGCATGCCTTTTCATTTGGAAAGTCATTTGCTCAGTTATGATTGCATATAAACAGCTGCTAAGGGTCAGTATGGGCCTTGGTGCTTGTTATTGCTTGCACTCCTTATGATTTTAGCTCAGCATAACTAGCAGTGGTGTCCTGGGATTCCAGAGTCTGTACTGATTACCAACAAAAGCCTCTTTAAGATCAGCAGAAGCAATCCAGGGACTAATGGTGCCAAGGCAGTCTGAGGCACTGGAGCAATGCCCGAGGTCATAAAATGAGCAATGGCAATTGCCCTGTCCTTTCTGATTTCATCAGCCTGAGAGTTTTTTTACTATCATACGGAAGACAAAAGGAATCTTTAGTCCTGAATTGTATTATCAGCTAACATGAACTGTTTTGAGGCTTGGTTTTAGATTTTTGTTTTCTGTTTGGTTTTGTAGCTGGTCATTTATTGTGTTGAAAAAGGCAGGTGGATGTCTTAGTCATATATAACAGCTTTACACCAGTGGCAACTTCTTTCGCTATGTGCTTTCTTAATATGTTTATTTTGGAGAAAGGAAGAAAGAAAAAAGGGAAGCTTTGCTATTTTGTATGTATTTTTATATATGTTGTAAAATGTATATTGTCCTTACATATGAATAGCTAAGCTCTATGTCACATTTGCTTCATCAGTAGAGTTTTCATCCCAGCTTAGACTAAAATGAAAATGATCCATGACTATCTCAACTCTCACTCCATATGAACACATCAGAAAACCAATATATGACTGGCAATCTGTGCGTAATACACAGGGATCAAATCGAAGGAGTGTTCAGGCTGTGATCATCTGAATAAGAAGATTTCAAAGCATCGTGGGAATTCTCCAGAAGTTACTCCAGAGATGAATCTGGCCTTTAGAATGAGATTTTATACATCTCATTCACACACAGCAAAATGTTTCATCACAAGTGGAGACACTTTTTAAAAGAGTCTTAAAATTAATCCCAAATGAGGAAGCCTCTCTCCAAACTTGGCAGATCTACAAATTCAAACTGAGATGCATTAGCAGATCTTGTGTAGGGAAATTTGTATAATATCTTCCCACACTGTACCTGATTCAAATTGGGTCTAGCAGTCACATTTCTGCTGAATTAAATACATCACAGAAATAAAACACACCACTAAGCGGTTCAGGTTCACAGTGCTCTGAAGTACTGGCTATTCTCACATCCAGTAAAATTCACATTTTTCAATCATGCTTAACTTCAAGTCCTCCCAGGCCCAGATTTCCTAAAGTGCGCGGGCACCAAATTCACTTGGCTTTTAGATAAGATCTGAGCTCCTAAATCACTTGCCCATTTTTGAAAGAAAAAAAGGTCCTGAAGAAGCTTCAAGGACTCAAGACAGCTAACATAGCTTTTTCTTTTTTTTTTTTTTTTTTTTCCCCTGTATTTGGAACCCTATTGGAAAACAGAGATCTTGGAGTGGCAATAAAAATGGTCTGGAACTGTAACCATGTAATTGCTTTGCAGATCATTTATATCTTTTATGCATAATTTTGATGATATCTGGCACAAATCATCACTAATAGAATTCCAGAGTTCAAATGGGAAGAACACAGATTCTGTGGCACAATTCATTTCTGGCAGCAGGGGAATCTTAAATCAAGATCTAGACAATTACGTAAGCGCGATGGAAACACCTTATCATATATCACTTCTATCTTGGAACTCTTTCAGCTACTTCTGTTGCCCACATCTAGATATCCACGAAAAGTGTCTAATAAGATGATAGGGAAGGGTCTCATTGTAGGTGGTGGGGTAGGCAGAAACATTTAGCACATTATTAAGCAAGGGAGCACAGACAGGGTCAAAAAGAGGTAACAATAAAATGGCAGAGACATGGAAGAATAAAAGTCATGTCAAAGGAAGGCTCAGACAAAAATACCATTTCCACCACATACATATCTCTTCTCTAAGAAAGAAGTATATATGCTTTGTAGCAAAACATCCAAGTGCATGCAAAGAGCTCTGCATGTAAGACTGAATAATATTGAAGTCTCCCTTCAAACTTCTCATATTTTGGTCAACAAATGGGTAAGCCCCTTTCACAAAAGCATTCATTACAGGTTTGTGAAAGTATTTTGAAAGTGAAGAGAGTTATCGCTAACCAAGGAAGACCAGAAGAAATGATGGACAGAGAAAGTCTGGAAATTTAAGCTCTGTGACAAGATTATGGCCTTCCCATCTTTCCTATGTCAAGTCCAGCATGCATCAATATCCAGGTTTGGCATTTTGTAGGCAATCAGAGGGTTTTTTTAGTCAGTTGAATGGAACAGAGGTCTGTTTCTCCTCATGTATCCACTGCCATCTTTGTTACCTTTGGGAACTGGGTCTACACCTACTGCTTGACCTAAAGAACAATGTTTCTTTCAGGATCAGGTAGAGAGGGGAAGGCATGGCCCACAGCAGGCAGTTATGCTTTCCCCCTCCAGCACACCTATTGCAGCCTGTCTGCAGCAGGTAACACCCTTAAGAGGGACACAATATTGAATCACATTTCAAGGGAGAAATTTTTTGCTGGTCAGTTCCCTAATGGTATTTCCAGAGTGCCTGGGGAATGATCAGTCTATTATCTGTGACAACTTTTGAGGTCCATTGTAGTTCAAACAGACTCCTTTAAACTACCCTACAAAGTACAACGGTGCTATATGGGGATACCAAAAGATAGTATAGCTCAGATTTCTATAGCCCTCTGAATGAATAACAGTGATAACAACCAAGGAAAACTCAAGAGCCTCTGTTTGTTGCTCAAGAATTTAGCTCAGGGCTAAAATACATCTATACTCTGCTAACTCTGTCATAATAGTCTTGTGTCAATCCACAGGGAATAAACTGGCTAATATCAAATCATTAAGCGCCAGTAAATGCTTGGTCTTGTTATGCAGAAAACACACTCACATTATCTATTTCTGGGGTTTATTAAATGAGAAGTGTCTTAATTGAATATTCCATTTCTTTTACCATCAAAAATGGGCTGACGGAGATGTATAGTCAAGAGTTGGTGTGCATCTGGGTTTGGCTTCAGTGTGGAATCAGAATGACTCAAAGAGAGACCTCCAGTCTAACAAGATGTACCCCTAGACGCTTTTGTACCTTGACCCATATCACAATCAGCCTGCTTGCCAGCACAGGCAAAGTTATAGCTATCTGAATACGGATGTCTCTTCTGGATATGTTTCTCTATTTATATGCAAGCTCATTTGTTTCCTTTTAAAAAATACAGATAATGGCCAATTTACAGAAAAGATGTAGCATAATTATTTGGAGAAGTGTAAGCTGAATATAAAAATGTCTGGTTTACCTAGAAGTACATAATAATCCAGAACTTTCAATCTCTTTCCAAAGCTGTTCAGACCACCTTTATTTTTCTTTTCATTTTTTTTTAAATCCAGAAACCATAAGGACATAGTTTCAGATGTGGTTTGTTTAATAATGGCTTTCTTTTTAACATTGAATGCTACTTTAAAGTTGTGTCCAAATATAAAAACATGTTGGCCTAATTTTGTGAAGACAATGATATATAATAAATATTGGTGAAAGAGAAGTAGAATATGAGTTGTTCACATCTAGGATTTTCAGTCTTTGTGTTTCTTTTCTAGGAAACAGAAAGCTGGAAACGTCATGAAAGTGTTTTAGCCTTGGAAACACTTCTATAAGAAACAGAGGACTTCACTTCAGCCAGAGGTACAAGTTTTAAAGGATAATGTTTATAAAGGCTACCCCATCAAATAGTTCATATTGCCAACATTAGGTGAAGCAAAAAGGCAACATACCAGGAAAAACACTGTGTGCCTTGTGTAGTTAAGCGAAAGAAATAGAGGATCTAGCAAGAAGCATCAATGAATTAATTGAAGATAATGGCAATTTAACCCAATTGCAACAGTGGCTAATGTAACCCAATTGTAACAACAGCTAATGGAACCCAGCATAAGGTACCTGCCATAGATCAGCTGTGATGAATGAGAAATTAAAAAGCAAACCTCCCACTTCATATCAGTTAAAATACTCATCCTATAGCACCCTCAGAGAGAAACATTTTGATGAAAAGGCAAAAGGAAACAGGATAAAGTCTACACTTTTGTGGTTAGCTGAATACTTTCCAAGAACTACAGCACATAGGTAGCTTGCATTTGTTGCATAGCTTGTAAAATCTCAGTGGTTGCCATGAAAGCTGTTAGTGTTTTGCTTGTATATACCAAACAGTAATTCCTAGAGGAGGTACAGAGGTCCAGAAGAGACAGAATTATTCTTTATCAAGTACTACACAAAAAAAAAATTATGAGGTGTTCCTATTGCTATACAGGCAGCAGTTGCTGTATACAGACATGGTTGTGACTAGACATATCTGTCCACTTGTATGGGATGAAGGCACCTAAAACAAAGTACATGTGGGACATGGTCCTCACATACGGCTCACAGGTCCTGGGTGAGGAAAGTCTGTCACACAGTGTTGTTTGACTTCTGCTTTCTGGGAAGTTTCATGCCACAAGTGAGATGTTACATTGAACATATGTAATCTTGGAGTTGGAGTTCTCATCAGATTCAAGGCCTAATTCAATAGTCAAAAGAGATTTTTAAAGTATGTCTGGTTAATACAGATGCAAGAGGGGGATAAATGGGACAGTTCAGGAGTCTGAGGTTGGTGGTGGGCAGTTCAACTGGGTGATGACAGGAAAGTGAGCAAACACAAGCATGGAGCACAGCAGGCTGCTATGAGAATATTTGGTACATGATGACACAATGTAGCATTGGAGTCTGTAACCCTAGATTCTTTTCTCTGAATGTGGATGTTAGTAATACTTTGGGGAAATTAGCAGGGATCACTGGAAGCTTTTTAAACCACATGTCAAACAATTTCTCCTAATTCCTTTTTTAAAATAAAATCTCTCCTCTAAAAAGCATATGACAGATACTTCAGCTAGATACGATGATCTCTGCAGTTTGCAGCATGACTGATTCATTTTAGGTCACAAGTTAATCTTCATGTAATAAATATAGGCCAGAAGTCCTAATAGTAATGTCCAGCTTCTCAATAAAGCAGTAATATATGGAATACTGATAGAATGATGCCTAGTATGCTGGGTTATTGTTTTTGGTATATGGTACTCCACATTCTCTCCCACAGTCTGTCCATCTTGTATACTTACAGTGTCAGAGAATCTCAGAATGGTAGGGATTGGAAGGGTTATGTAGAAATTATGGAGTTCAACTCCCCTGTTAAAGCAGGTTCACCTCAATCAGGTCACATAGGAACCTGTCCAGGTGGGTTCTGAAAACAGAGGGGGGGACTCCACAATCTTCCTGAGCAGCCTATGCCAGGGCTCCCTCACCCTCACAGGAAAGAAGTTTTTCCTTCTGTTTAAGTGGAACATTTTGTGTTCCAGTTTTTGTCCATTACCCTTAGTCCTATCACTGGACAAACACCTTTTAAATATTTGTGCTAATGAGATTCTACCACCTCCGACCCCTCACACCCCCAAAGTTCTTTTCTCTAGTCTGTGAAGTCTTTAATATAGGAATCCCGAGTCTTTTCAACCTCCACTTAAAAAGGTCTCCAAATTAAATTTTTCAAATTATGGAAGCCCTTTAACTTTTTGTTATTAGCTGGGCGCTAAATATTCAGAAAACTGCATTTGAGCATGCTTCTGTTTTTCTATGATTTTGATGGGTTTAGCTAGTGGTCAATCATACACACTGAGAAAAGAACTGTAACCTTATCGGGGGCTACCTTTATTTTAAATAAATATATTCCTTGACTAATAACCTGGTCACCATACAATGTGCTACTAGATTCAGATTTGGCCCCAACCCACCCTAGACCAGCTAATCTCAGGCATGTGAGTCATTAGAAGAATCCCTCTGAATGTCGCACATGTAATTGCAGCAAAAAGACTACCTCTGTTTACCTCTCCTGGAACGGCTGTAGTGTAGACAAGCAGGCTCTGTTGACATTTCTCAAAACCAATTATTCATCTGTTAACAATCTGACTATTCTGTCCCTTCTGCCTCATTTTTAAGGTCATGCTTTTTATGTAGATATTTAGAAGCATTACTATGCAACCCATATAAAAACCTCATTATTGTAAAACACATTGAATAAAATGTAGCAGCTAATCACAGCATAAAAAGAGGATTAGATGACTACTCCCATTGAAGAAAATGTCTGCGTAACTCCTTTTGAGTATTGGTATGTAAAACCTACTCTCTAATCAATATTTATTTTAGCCTTCATCTTGACCACAAAAGATAGTTCTTTCTCTATCCATTAGTACATCTCTAATTTGGAGAAAAGTCATGTTTACAGGGCTTTTCTTCAAGGATATTGTAAAGTGTAAACTTAAAGTCCAATGTTTTTATAAATGTATGCCAGAAGTCATGGAATTTTAATCAAAGGTATTAGAGATAGTTATTTTCTATTAGGTCAACTAGCTCATCTGTGCTGCCAAAAATAAAAGATGTTCCTTCCAATGCAGTCCCCAGTGTTTTGCTTGGCTGTGCTTCAAATGTCTCAAGCCAGAAATATTTTTATATAATTTTACATTATTTATATCATGAAAAGTTGGACTTTTCTCTGGTAGGGAGATATATCCAAAAGATGACATAGATATCCTGATAAAGACTGTCCTGAACATCACAGAAATCTGTGACCTTATACAGAATATAGATCATCTAGCTCTTCCCTGCTAGCTGAATTTCATTATAACAGCAGTGCAGACCCAGATTGAAGCTGGCACCAGAACGGGACAGAGTGTGATAGTCTTACTCATGCAGTGAAGTACCTTACTTCACAGGCATTTTCCTTGACTCAAGTGGGCCAACTTATAATGAGTTCATATTTAGCATGAACGAAGATACTGTAAATTTTCGCCAAAAATGATGCACTTTTACATGACATTTCCATTCAAAATTATTACAAAATAATTGTAATATTGGTACTGACCTGACCTAGGTGAACCTGCTTCTGCAGAGGGCTTGGACTAGATGACCTCTACAGGTCCCTTCCAAGTGCTAACATTCTATGATTCTATGATTCTCTGTGTAATATTGGTTGGAACTCACAGATTAGGTGTCCAAATGAGTTAGATGAAGTGGTAGCATCTTTCACATCATCATCTATAGGGAATATGAAAGGTTACTAACCCAGATGCAGATGTCTGAGCTCCTGTGAAATCAATCCCACACAAGAACAATTGCTGGAACACAGCAGTAGTAAACATAGTAACTAGAATGGATAAAAAAATAATAACAGAATAGATAAAAGAGTTTATAACACAGAAGTTATTTGCAACTCAATTGAAAATCAGAATGATTAGGTCTGAGACTACATGCTAGAAGATGACCCCTGCAATATGTATCTCAAGAACAGAAAAAAGTAATCAGTTTACATATAAGTAAGCTGATGTCACCACCACCAAAACACAGTGGATCTTCTCAGAATTAAGATCAAATTATGTTTGAGGAGGCATTCGGAAACACTTGGGTAAGTTTTGGTGAGCTCATTTTTCATGTGCAGTCTTTGCCAGATCAAAACTGTGATTAAACTGTTCTTTTGGCATTTCTGGTTGAGAGCAGAAGAAAGAGAGAGAACTTACTGTCATGAGATTTCCGGCAGATTTCATAATCAAAGAGGTTAGAGTGGTTTGAAAAAAAAAGAGGTTAGAGTGGTTTGAAAAAACTCCACATAAACATCTGGGGCCAGGTTCATGTGATATTCCAGCTGCTTTGGTGCAACCCAGTGACACAGAGCACTAAAACCCACTTTACTGGCCATTTAAGTCAAGTTTATGGCTGCTTTGCATCCCTGTAGCAGCTCAAAGCAGCCAGTATCAGTGGAACTCATTCTGTATTGCTGGCCCTTGAGTCGAGTTGCAACCTGACTCCAAAATTCTCAACATGTCCATTGCTACTAGACATAACATCATAACTCAGCATGTCTCTGTTCATCATTGGCTTTGTTTACAGCACTATTAAGATGACCTAATTAGGAACTAAAAGTACTTTTGTCATTTAACAGTTCTTGAAGCTTAAAGCCTAAAAAAATAATTAAATGAGTTCTTTAATGTTCTATAAGTAATTGTTCTGTAAGGAAATGTAGCAATTTTTTTCCCAGTAATCTGTTTCCCAGGATGCAAATTGTAATTGCAAGCCCTGTAATATGGTATTGCCATTGCTAGTAGCAGGCTATAACCTTTTCACTGAGTTTCCCAGGTCTCAGGCTTGAAGCTTGCCAGACTTGCTCTGTCTGAACTTTTCCAGACCTGCTGGCAGCTTTGGCTTTCTTGGTTTATCTTTAGCACCAATTTTTCTAACATACTGGATATCTCTGTTTGATTTGTTTTAGTTTTGTTTATCTTTGTATGGTACCTCCACGATTTCAGAACTCTAACACATAATGATGTAGGATATAGAAGTACAGACCTGGTATGAGAGCAGAGAAGTGAAGAGACAGGATGTGGTGTGGAGGAATACCTGCATGGGATGATAAGAAGTGTGTCACAGCTGTAAACCACTAACCAACAGTCAGTTAAAGAAATGCAGATCTGAGACTGGACAAAACTGGGTTTAGGTGTAACAGAAAATAAAGACGTAGTATCTAGCCTGTGTTTACTAAATATGGATGTAACTTAAAGCTGTAGATGTATGAGGGAAGGGCAAACACGTAAACACGTGTTAGAAAGCATATATATATATATATATATATACACATAAAAAATCAACCTCAAGTACAGTGAGGAGAAGGACACCATCAAGATGAACATCATATTTCTCCCAGTGAAAGACTAGATGTTGACAAGTCTGCATTGCACCAACACCCTCAACAGCAGAATGAAACTGCCAATCTTAGGACTCAGAAGAGCAGGGAAAGGTTGAGCATAACAAGAGCAAAAGGGATAGAAACTAAGCGTGTGTATAGTGATTCTAACTATGTTATTAATATTAACTAGATTTCTTTATGAAAATATTCTTTTATGAAGAAATTAAATTTGGACAAATGATACTTGGATTGTACTGTAAAGATTTTAGTTATGACAACAATAAATTCTTGGCTTTATATTTAAAGTGTGTTTCCTCTTTGCCCATAAAGAATATTGTGAGCATAATAACACATATAACAAATAATAGCCATCACCCACCACCTCCCAGGATTTTTCAGAACTGCATTATTGAATGGTCTTGAAGACATAGAATATTATAATGATGAGTACCATGAGTACGATTAACAGAATGTAGCAGGAGGGCTAAATGAAAAATTGTGAGGAAATTAATAACCATATCCTTGGAATAGGGTTTATATTTTATATCGTAAATAAGATTTGGGACTCCATACCACCTGTGAAGAGTGGAACAGTCATGAAGGACCAGTCAGTTGTTCATTAGGTGATGCGGGAATCTCTGGAATTGTAGCATAATGATGTTGGCTGCAGAAGCTAAATTAAGGTTACACCAGGAGCCATAAATACAATATTTCTTGGTTTTTCAGTGCTTCATTAAGCAACCTTAATATTCTTTTAACCACAGATATTTAGTGTAATGTATATACAGTATCTGTTTTCTCATTAGATTTTTTTTCCTTTTCTGCCTGTCCCTTAATAGGGATGGATGGAGCAATTAAAACACAACTCCACTTCAGAGCATGCTACAAAACCCAGGAGGAGCTTCTGCTTCTCAGAGTGCCAGAGGGCATAGCTGGCAGCAGCTGTGCCATTTCTTCCAAAAGTGTTACATATATATTTATCTATATACTTTTCTGAAACTAATCATTTCAGATGGACACTCAAAATGAACGAGAAACTATTACTTGGTTTATTCTCAATTGCCTTTAGTATTTATTTGTAAATATAGCCAAGGCAAGTTTTGCAAAGGAAAGCAAAGGTAAAATGAGACAGATTCTTTAATCTCTGCATCACCAGTATATTTACAAGGAAACATCACACTTTCTTGCCAATATGATCTCTGAATATGAGTTTTGTCCAATACTGTACCTCCAATTCTGAGCCATTTTTCACTAATTTTGTCCTCTCTTTTTTCTCTTTGCCTTTTTTTAAACAGGATATAAATATGCTAGAGGTTGATTTCAGTCCTAGTTTTGAACTTCAGTAATTTTAAGAATAATACAGAAAATGTTGCACACCTACATTGTACATATAACAGGAAGAGAAATGTGTACCGTACATCATCAAAGTTAGAACACCTAGAATTTAATTTAGAGCATTCAAAATTGAAACTCAATTTTTCATAGGAAAGTTTACTTCTTCTGAAATCTTAAAGAAGTGCTAGGCTGACTTATGGACTAACTTATCCTACATTTTAACTGAACATAATGCTTATTCAATGTGAAAGAACAATGATTTATCAGTATATTCAGCCAAGAAGCCCACATAGAATAGTATAGAAGCATTAGCTACAGTGAAGAGCAGCTCCTGTGGTTCCGTGGGGTATCTTAGGCAGACATGGATTCATGTTCAGCTATTCTGAAACATAATGCCTTACACCTCTTAGGCCAATAAAATGTTTTCTGTGAAGCTGTTGTAATTACCCAATTAAAAATCTTAATATGTCAATTTTTACTTACAGGATACTACATGGTTTCAAACTTATTTGAAAATGATATGATTGTTTAAAAAAATACATTGTTTTTTTAAAATCACTTTCAAATTTCACTACCAGCTCTATATTTGATCTATAACCAAGGTCACATCAGGCTTCATGCTGCATCAGCAAAAGTCAGGTAACTGAAAGGGCTGATATATTTTCCGTAGATTTGCTATCATTTGGGCTTATTAATTAATTAAAATGAATGAGATTCTCTCCTCTTATTTCCATTATCCACCTTGCTGCTTACTCATTTATTTAATTTTGTCATACTACAACACCAAGTTTTCTATTGAGGCAAATGAGATTTTAGGTTGTTAGGAAGAATTATTTCATCTTACGGTATTTCATTCTCTGTGGCCCAAATGCCTGTGTGTTTCTATAGTCTTTGCCCCTCTATTTCATTCTATGGTTCCGAGGACAATGATAATAAATGGAAATATGCAATCAGTTGTGCTTATTTAAAAATGCTTATTTTTATCCAGCATACTGAAAGCCAATCATGAACCTCATGCATATAACACAGGAGATAGTATTTTAGTACATTTCATGTCCTATTATACTATCTTATTTAGCCCTTACATCAGATTTTAAAATTAATGTAACAATACCATTTACTTAAATAAGCCATGCCACAAACACAGGAAAAAGCCATTGAGAAGGATTAGCAGGGAGACAGCTTTTAGAATGTCTGTGTTAACACAGTACATTACACTTAAAAATACACAAAATTAAGGACATCACGTTTGCTTTTTTATCGTTAGCTGTCTGATAGGCTATTTATTTCAGAAAATAGTGATTGAATACTGGCTGCCAGGTAATAAGCTTTCTCTAGTCTGTTATAGGAATTAAATTATCAGCAATCAGTAGCACTCCTGATAGCCATGTATTATGTGTACAACACACTAGCTGTCCTTTAAATCAAGATGTATCTTTTAATCAGAAGTATCTTCTATCCATAACGAATTCGAAGTTGTTGCAAGTCAAAACTGACTTAGAAAAAAAAGGCAAAGACCAATTCATTCATGAGTTAGCATGACTGGTGCTGTTACAGTTATTTTTATTTCTATGCATGCTAGAGAAATACTTAGCAGTCATGGTGAGGAGCACAACCTTGGATAGGCTCAGGGCTCTTCAGGGCTGTCATTCCTCTGTGCTGCACTAGAGGTTTAGCAGGAAGCATCCAGCAGCCTCAGTGCCCAACAGTGTCCTCTTTATTAATTTCACTAATTCAGTAATCTATTGGACCTATGTACCACATTGCCTTTCGCTTTCTCAAAGAAGAGATAAGCCTCTTGATGCAAACTCAGAAGGAGCCAGGAGACCCTGCTTCACACAGCCACAAAATAGCTCACCGAAGGCCTTTGCAGGGAGCAGGGTGAACCCAGGAGGAGCTAGTCTTTGTGAGCTGTATGAGATGACTTCGTCAGAACAGTCACAAGTACTGCACACTGAGAGAGTTTGCCTCACACAGATGTGCAGTAGCCGATTACAGGCACATCCAGATGGACACAGGTGACATAAACAGGATCTGGTCTAATGAAAAAGGGCAATAGTATATATTAAGGCCATGGACCTCTTGTTTATTTAGCATAATCTTTATCAAAGTGTTATCTATAATTTTCTTTTTTTTATGCATGGAAAAATTAATCTAGAGAAGAAACAGAAGAGAACCTAGACTGAATCCAGAATCTGTCTAAGCACTCTCTCTGCATAACATAAACCATTGAATCTTGTGATGCCTAAACAATATCCCATACATTGCAGAAATGCCTGAAGTAAACCCATACCTCACCCATTTGAGGTGTGTGGTAGGAAAGACTGCTATAGACTTACTCATCTTGTCCTAAATATTATCCATTTGCAACTGTTAAAGACAGGATGCTAGATTAGATTGGTGGTTACTTCAGCTGTTCTCATGTTCTTGAGACTTGATCTTATCATATTCTCAGAGATGTTCAAAATTTGACACAACAAGGCTCTAAACAATATTTTTGGGCAGGAAGGTTGGACTAGAAGAACACCAGAGGCTCCAACAAAAAATATTCTGATTTCTGGAACATTTTTGCATAAACTGCAGTTACAAAACATGATAGAATTTCAGGGCTGGAAAATGAGCTTCAATGCAGACTTTTCCCACATTCTGTGTGGACATGAGGGGTTTATATGCTGCAGCTTGTGCCCAATTAACCATTACTTGGACTTCTAAAAGGAGCAATTTAGCCCAGTTTTAAAGCATCAGCAGGGTAGGTGCTGCAAGAAGGCAGATTCACTTCAGTCAAGAAACTCTTAGAGTAGTCATGTCTGACAACACTTCACCATCGGGCTCAAATACAGTCACACACTGACCACTCATTAATTGCTCTGCAGAGCACTCATAGAAGACCTAATAGAAAGCAGCAGAGTCATTAAGTGTGAGGCTAGGGAAAATTGAGGAGTGAGAGTGAAACAGAGAGAGACAATACTTGCTGTCAGACTGTGGTGCCAATAATGCCTGGTGTAGACGAGAGGCTGTAACGAGGGAAGCACAGGGAGTGAAGGGATTCAGCTGAAAAGAGGAAGACCTTCAGAGGCCTCAAGGGCTACAAAGAATGAATTTCCATCATAAGCTATATCAGCTTGCTCTATAGACACGTACAGAGGCAAGTATGAGAAAGGTAGATTCTCCCAGAGATATAGAGAGGAATGCGTTAGGCATGGGCCCATTGCACACTGGATTAGGATCCATGAACCAAATTTCAGTCCTCTAGGACACCTACAAAAAACAACCTAACGTCAAAACCACAGAACCACTTAGGCTTTAAGTTGACCACTCTAAATTAAGCACTCAACAGGCAATTCTGGAGCTGGTATTAGTTCAGAGACTTATATCATTCATACATAGGATGAGAGGATAATTTAGGGACCTTAGGTCTCTAGTCCAACCTCCTGCTCAAAGTAGGGACAGATCTGAGGTCAAATCTGGTTTCCCAAGACCTTGTCCCATCAAATCTTGAAAACCCTCAAGGAGCAAGAGACTGTACAGCCTCTCAGGACAACCTGCTCCACTTCCTGACTGTCCTCATTGGGAAAAGTTTTTTCCTTATACCCATCATCCTTATACCCATCATACTGCATCATTCTTAGAGTTCAATAACTGGTGGAAATAATTATTTTTTTTAGAAGTTTCATAAAATCTGTATTTGCAAAAACTCTTCCAGTCTTCACACTTTCATGACATATGTGTCAAGTATGGGCTGCAAACACGAAAGGCAAAACCAAGTTTAAAGCATTGTCTTAAAGTTAGAAAATAAATTGTCATATATTTTTGATTGAATTGTCCTAGTAATTTGATTGTAATTTCATTTTTACGGTCTTAAATGTATAGTAATAATACATTTTTAACAGAGAAATAAAATCCAATAATCTATTAAGAAACTATGAATGTGTATTATGCAGTATTATACCTAAACTTCTGTTGCTTCAGCTTGTGCCCATTATCTCTTGTCCTCCCACTATACACTGCTCCAAAGAGCTCAGCTCTGTCTCATCAATGATCCCTTATAGGCTCTGGGGTCTATTAGGTGCCTCTGAGGCTTCCTGCTCTCCAGGGTGACTCAGACCAGTTTCTCCAGCCTGTTCTCAAAGGTCAAGTACTCCAAAACTCCAGTTTTTCACTGAATTTCCTGTATTAGGAAACCAAAACAGGATGGAATGACTAGATGTGGTCTAATCACTACTGAGTGAATAGGAACAATCTCCACGGTGTTTTAAAACAGAGATTCTTGGCTTCTATATCAACCTAGACATCCTAATCCAATTCCAGCTGTTCTAAATGATCTCACAGAGAGCAGAGATGAAACAGGAGACAGCAAGATATCTCATGGTTCCGATACGGAGAAATTACACCAGGTACATATTTTCTTTCTGGTAATCTGGAGAACACTTCATAGTTCCCTCCCTGTGGAACCTGGGGTATATTTGGCTGTAAATATATTGCCTAAAAATTCAGGGTAGGCTCTAGTCCATTCAAGGTCAGCTTGAAGTTCTTGTGTGTATCTCTGAGGTAGCACCTTCATCTTGTGGAGTCTTGGCTCCTCTCTCAGCACATGGACAACAATATGCCTTCGCTTCACAAAATGCTCAGAAAAGTCTGGATGAGAACACTCCTAAAAACTTACTACCGTGACTATTACAACACTAAAAGGCTTTTAGAAACCCAGAGGAGGAGAAAGATTTTGCTTCTTGCTGTTACTACAAATGCACATTCTTCTAGTTCAATACTATAAAGTCAGCCCAAGATTAGCCCCCCTGTACACACATTCTTTTTCCATAGCAATTGTCCTGAAATCAAATAAAGTAAACAAATAGAAATTCAAGACATTGATCACTCGTCTGCCTACAGTCCCTTTGTGACATTCCATATGTTTTTTCCTAAGTCATTGCTTTCCACACAACTCACATTGACTTCTTCCTGAAGGACAACAAAAGAAAGATGACAAGAAAGTTCAGAGCAGTAGCTGCTTACAGCCATCTGCCATCCCCAGAAAATCTCATTCCCATCTCATGGAAACCAGTGCACCACAATAAATCCCAAGATGGCTAGGGCAAAACACAAAGTGTCAAAACACCTAGTCCTATCTTTCCTCAGCTTTGAAAACTCTTCCAGTTTCTAGAGCAGTCATAAGAGAGCAACTGACATTCATGCTGTGCACCCCAGTCACCCCCTCTGAGAACCCCACTGCACGACATTTACTTTAATGGGTCTAATTATAAAGAAATGCACTTTTCAATCAGAACCGAAGAACCAGTAGGTTTTCTTTAACATGTCAACCAGCTGTTTTGAAAGGTACATCTCTAATCTCTTTCCTTCCACGTGTTCAAACAGATGAAAGTAATTTTGTACTCAACTGTCTATAAGTAATTAGACTGGGATGTAAAGGAGTCTTTATGTATCAGTTCAGAAAGAGCTACACTCTTAGCATACAGAATAATTATTAGCAATCTTCTTCATCTGTAAGGTATATCTTATGCATTTTACATGAGTCCCCATTATTAACATAACCTGACTATCAAAGCTCCATTGAAACTGGTGTCTTCTTTTTCATGTAACTGACTGAAATTCCCCAGAAATATAGTAATTTGAAAACAGCAATGCTGATGATTTGTTTCAGCTGTAATTTGTTATTTTTTTTCTCTTCTTTGTTGTTTTCCTAGTAAAGACCTAAACCAGTGGGGCTCCAATCTACACAAACAAGTGTTCTGCTTTCACTACAAGATGGATATTAATATTCAGTGAGGGTCCTAGAATGCTGCCTTTTGTCAGATTCCCAGGCTAAATTCCCTTAATCTTATTAATTAGGAGGTCACAAAAAGAATACTTTATTGGGAAACAAAATGTGTGTTCTAAAGATAGCTTAAATCAAATCTATGAATTTACTAGGAATGATGATGGCAGAGTACTTCTTTAGAATCTGCCTCAGGATTGTGCTTGACATCTCTGTAAATGGGGTAGAGCAATTATAGATAAGTCAGAGGAGCAGAGTCATCTTTTGAACCCTAGCTATTAAAAAAGGTGCATTGTCTTTCACAAGAAAAATGAGAGAACCAGGGCTGGGATTGCACCTGGTATAAGGAAAGCTGGAGAAGGAGAATACACTACTTTAGGATTTGCACCCTCACACGTGTATATAGCAAAAACTGAACCAGGCTGGAAGAAATGCATTGAAAGGCATGGTACTCTCTTTTCACCTTGCATGGCAGACATTTTCTCACTCTACAGCTACATAGCATGACTATGTCTTTTCAGTAAATTAAGCCACCATTTTCTTGGAAATAAAGTGCAGCTTTAGTTTCTTTAGAATAACAAGGCACTCTTGGGAAGCAAGGTGCTTTTACCACCAAAGATGAAGGGGAGGTGATTATTTGCTGTCAAGAAGGAGATTTGCATCATGAGAACAGGGATATTTTGTCCAAGCACACATCAGGAGGCATAACCTTCAAGGGCTACATGCCCTGGCTGTCAGTGCAAGTGACTCAGATACGCTGTATCTATCTCCAGAGTAAGGCCTGCTATGCAAGTGTCATCAGAACTGGGGCACTCTTCCTTTGGAATTTTGATGCTTTTAGTACTAACAGAAATGGTGCTCTGCAGATATGTAAGAACAGCAGGCTCCTGCCCTGAAGAACTAATTGTCTAAATATACCAAAGGGCAACAAAAGATCAAAGCAAAGTAATGGTATGGCTATTTGCTACACAACCTGTCACAGCTATGAGAAGCGGTCCAGTAGGACAAAGTGAGGACATTTATCTGTCAAATCCACATCATGATGAAGGTATTGCAGTGAAACACTGTCACACCGGATCAAGACATTATCCCACTGTGGATCAGTTAAGTCTGGCCAGTCATACGCTGAAGAGCAAGAAAAGCAATACACTAAACAAACACATCTTAAATGTGTTGTGAAAGGCTTGAGAAAAACCCAGAGGTGGTCTCAGCCTGCTTCTAAATGGCATTGTGAGGGAGGAAGGAAATGCATAGCCTCAGTGGGGCATGCTGATGTTATACCATGTGGTACATGCACTGCCAGCTCTCAAAACAGACGCACAATCCACTCTAACAAGTCCGCTTCTGACAAAAATAAGGTAGTTATTCTGTTTGCTACCTAGATGCATGCACTTCCTGTATTTACCCTGGTAGAAAATGCAGCAGCACAGGAGCATGTCTGCAACAGAGACAGCTCCTCACAAGACTGATTCTCAAATTAGAAGTTGTGCACAGATGAGATTCACCACAAACCAAACCAAGGGGGTTGGAATTTCCATTAGAAATCAATTAATCTGTGTCTGCCTCAGAGTTCAAGTCTCGTGACTTCATGCATAACACTTAATGCATTCAAGACTGCAACATAAGTATCCCATGGAGACACAAAAATATGGAAACAGAACAGGGCTGGAACTGTGATTATGTCATGCGTTCTTACCCTTCACATTATTAGTTTTCTTGGAGACGAAAGGTGTGTATGATACACTACAAATGTTGTCTCTCTGCAAATATCCAAAATAATAACTTCCATATTATGTATTAGAGATGTTCTTGGATATTTGAAGCACTCAGGAAGATTCCACTTTCTCTGGAATGTCATTCCTAGGTGATTCCTTTCCTCACATAGACTCCTGAACATTGCAGAGTATATTAGCAAAGATCACAGTAGCTATATATATATGAAAAATCACAGAATCATATAGAATCACAGAATCTTAAGGGTTGGAAGAGACCTTGAAAGGTGGTTTTAGAGGTGAAAAATACTCATCACCTTCACCTAAAACCAATTCCTTTGCTTTGATAGGTTATTCGCACTGATTCTAGGAAGAAATGTTATTATTTGTGTCCATTATTACTTGACTACTTTGCTAAAAGACTGGTTATGTAGTGAGAACCGAGCTATCCAGAGGTTTTCCACTAAAGATTTGGAGATTTGGTCCCACTGTAACTTCTCAAAGATGAAATAAATAAAACTGTGCCATATTCCCTGGCCATGGGGAGATGTCAGAAAGGCTCACGTGAATCTCTTGATGAGGTCTGCTCTCAGCTGGCCATGGTCTAGCATATGCCTATCTTTACAGCAAAACAGGGACACAGGGTCCACATATCTTATCCTTAGGAGAGTGAGCAAAGGTAAAGAAAATCAAGACCTTCCAATCACTACTAACAAGGACTGCCTAACAGGGCTGTTCAGCCACATCAAAGGGAACATGGTAATTCTCTGAAACACTGCTAATTGCCCTGATAAGTCACCACCACAGGGATCTCCAAGAGTCATCAGGACACTGTGAGACAAGAGGTGCTTGAAGAGGAAGCTCAAAGAAATAAAAGACAAAACATATAAACCCTTCCCCAAACAAAGACTGTCCAAAGATCCCATGACAGATGAGAAGAACTTAACTAGCTCCAGCTAATTTAACACAAAAATGCACCACAGACCATGAAATCCCTGTGACCACTCAGCTGCTATATTAAGACTGGCTTCTACGTCATACGGTGCTTCATTCTCAAAACTGGGGCCTTACAGAGCTGAGTAAGCTGTGTAGAGTATGGTGAGTAGAGTATTAAACTGAGAAAGATGGAAATAGTAGCTGTACAGAGTACGTATCAACTACAAGGGAAATTTTTGTCTTCATACACATTTCTAGATTCATTGTTCTATCTAGAAAGACCCCTAATAAGTCATGGATGGTCTCTGAGGATATTTTTCATTATTAAGAAAAAAATAAGTTTTATTTTTTTAAAAAATAGAAGCCTTATTTATTTTATCCAAGTAGTAGAAGAGGCTCTGCGAACAGGTCCTGCAGATACTAATTTTACTTAAGATTATTCTTTGCCAGAATATGAGTCATTCTTCTTTCTGGTTTTTTTTTTTTTTTTTTTTTTTTTTTTGTTCACATTGTGGTTTTTCCTTGTGTTTACTCATTTTGTATGACATGACACACTAAGAATGTTTATCATGGAAATACATCTCCCATTGGAGAGAAATTGTGAATTTTCTTTCTTTTTTATTCCTTTAACTGAGGGTCTGTGACTGTTTATTTTGTTTTCTCCAAATTCTATGAAGACTCGCCATGATTTTATGATGTATAGCAATCTTTCCATTTGTTATACTTTTAAATATATAAATAGCAATGTAAAACAATGAGCAAGATTCACCAGGAGGCTCCGGCTGTCTGGTGCTGCTATAGTGAGTGGATACATCTCCAAACCACTCCAGTGTTGTTTCAAACAAGGTGACAAGCCTCTCTGGTCCCATCCAGTTATGCTCTGAATTCCAACAGATTTGTTCCCATGTTTAAATAAAAATGTTCTTAAGCTGTCTCTTGGTTTAGAAATTCAAGTCCATGTGTCCCTGTGTCTCAGGCCCATTACTCACAAGCATCCAAACACAGAATTTAGGTGGACGGTTGCATCCTCTTGGTTTTAAACCAGAAGATGATCGATTTTCTGCAAATTGCATGAAGAACCAGAGCCAAATACATATTATTCCTGCTCATCATCAGAAGCAAAATAATGTAGAATGTATTTAGCCTAGAGAAGACTGAGGGTAGATCTCATTAATATTTATAAGTATATAAATGCTGGATGTCAGGAGGTTGGGACATCCCTTTTTTCGATGGTATCTAGCAACAGGACAAGGGGTAATGGGATGAAGCTGGAATTCAAAAAGTTCCATTTAAACATAAGGAAAAACTTGTTTACAGTAAGGATGAAGGAGCCCTGGCACAGGCTGCCCAGGGAGGATGTGGAGTCTCCTTCCTTGGAGGTCTTCAAAACCCATCTGGACATGTTCCTGTGTGATCTGATCTAGGTGAACCTGCTTCTGCAGGGGGGATGGACTAGATCTCTAAATGTCCCTTCCAATCCTACCATTCTATGATTCTGTGATATGAAATAGAAATGAAATTTTCCATTAGAATCCTGTCTCCTGAAAATAAAACTCATCTGTGTGGCTAGACTGCTTTGCCTTTTGAACACTCTTAACTATAATTTTCCCCAATGAGGTCCTGTCCTGCAACATCTCAAAGCAGGATTTCTAAGGCTCCTTCTGAGGAAAATATGGCAATGCAGGAAGTGGGCAATGCAGGCAAGCACCATGGGATGGGCTCCTCTCCTCTATGTGACAGAGCTGGAGACAAGAATAAAAATTACACCATGATACTCTTGCTTCAATCAAGCCAGCAAGCCCAGTTTTTGTTTCTGTTGAGGAACTTGTCCAAGCTATTGATGGTGATGGCAGAGTTGTGGAAATAAAACAACCAATACTCTTTCTTTATTCTCAGTAGCATAATAAATATAAGTACCTTCACTAGTAAATAAACAGACTGTTGAAGCAATTCTTTTGATCTCTGTGAGAGCTCCATGTTTAGAAAGCATTTGTTCTTGATTGTTCCATTATGGGTTCAAGTTCTTTCCAGGACACATCATTGATCTCCTCTCTGAATTTTCATCAGTGCTGTACTTAATTGTGAGGAACAATCTGAAGGAAAGTACTGCAGGTCATATTAACCTCCTGAGTTCAAAGAAGGAATATTACTTCCTCTCAGTTTCTTGAATGTTCACTCTTCATTTCACATTGTCTTTGAAATTCACTTTACTTCTTAGGCCTTGGTTAGTTTGGGGCATTTCTACCCCTGCAGAACACAGTCCAAAAAGGATGCAGAAGAAACCAAATTGCAGTCAAGAAAAAAAAATAGAGTAAAAACATAGTATTTTATCCATATTGAATCCTTTACTGTCTACTGTGTTTTCTCTCTGTCACCTGAAATATTATTCCTCTCTGGGAAAAAAAATATTCTACACAATTTTTAAGCAGCTTGGTTTTATTGGGAAAGGTGATGATGAGTTAGTGGTAATATGAGTCAGACTCAACGCTTTCATGTGTCATGTCTCATCCAGAACTCTGGTTTCCTTTTTCCTCTGAGAGTGTATTTTCAAGGAATCAACTTTTCTCATCTTCATTTGTGCATGCTACAAAAAAAAAAACACTTCATTATTTGATGAGTTGGCAACTGTCTGTGCCTAGGACTGAGAAACAGACTTCTTGGGGGAGAGGTGTTTTTGGCAAAATTGCTCAATACCCAATCAGTAAAGGAACAAAGATAAGTCCTAGCAGCCTCCTCGCATTTACTTTACCCACATCTCCTTAAAGTACTTCTCTTTGATAATCACTGCTAGAAGGCATCAGGATCCCATCAGGCTCTGCAAGACGTCAAGGCTTTGTCTCACTATCAACACACTCAACTTACACATCCTATTCCACTTCAGTTATTTAATGCGAGGCCTTATTTGGGAGCTCCTCACTCTAGATCACTCTCTAGTGAAAGGAAGACTGTTATCTTTATGGGTGAAGTAATATCCAGAGATATATGTTTCTCTCCATTTTCTATAGGGAGGATCTCAGGCTACTAAACTAGCTTAAGCATATCAGTTATGTGCCTAAAGTTACAGATGGGGAACCTGGAGCATAAAATCTACACAAATCACAGCCTGACAAACTGAGGGAAGATGTCAAGCGTCATCTGTGCTGGAAAGTGCATGAGAAACACCGAAGAGTGGGTATTAGAGAACGTTAAGACAAAAATCACTTTCATGCTTTATGTGCAGACTAAGGATGTAAGCTATCTCTCTTGTATTTCTTACCCCATGAAAGTGTGATTCTGAAACCTTTAGTTGTCTCTTTCTTGAGCCCTCACTTGTAAAGCTTCTCTTCCTGGAGAGTAAGTGCACTACAGATCATAATATGTAAAACAGAGAAATATTATGGCAAGAGGTTTGAATGGGAAGAAGTATCTACATTTCTTTAAAATAGATGAATAAAATAGAACTACAGCTCTGCAGAACTAGCTTATTACATCACTTCAGGAGTACATGAATCTTCTAAAAGCAATAAAGGGTAAATTACGTCTCCAACAGCACCCACTTCTCAAAGAGGGTATCTGCAACACCATACCATAATCAGAGCTAAATGTAAAGACGTGAGCTGCCCCACAGTGTATATAGCCAGCATAAATTACATGGAATTGTATAGTTAAAAAACAGAAGTGGGGAGTAGGAAGAGGGAAGTTCCATCTTCATATTTATTTTGCTTCATAAATATTCATTCCCTCTATGACCCTCTCATGTCCTGGCACAGAACTGTGCTGTTTTTCATTTTACCATTAAAGAATGTCACATCATAAACAACCAGCTCCAACAGGCATGCATAAAATCTCACAATCAGTTGAGCCCATAACTTTCTGTGAATAATCAAATGCTCTGTGCAATAATTTTTAGACTAATAATTATGCACTATTTGATCAGCTTGTATGTTCATACTAGACACCTGATTAGCAAACACTACAGCATTTATTAATTTTTCTTCCATGGTCAAGCTGAGCATCTATCTATCTGTCTATCTTCTTATATGGCTGCCTACTACATCAATGTTTAAGTAATTTCTATACATTTAAAATGAGAATGTTGACTTTATTTATTTATTTCCCTTCCTTCCTTCCTTCCTTCCTTCCTTCCTTCCTTCCTTCCTTCCTTCCTTCCTTCCTTCCTTTCTTCCTTCCTTCCTTTTCCCAGCATTGAGACTGAACAATTTTTTTACAGTAAGTGTCTGTAGAACTTGAAAGCTAAGGTTAAAAACTGAGTTCTGCATTTGTTCCTGAAAAAGCATGAACCACCATTGTTGTCTTGATGAGGACAGAAGGCTGTGCAGTGATTCTGCTCCATCTCTTGAGAATATTCTTCCTGCAAGCTTGGCTTATTAGCTATAATCTTTCTGGCTCCGTGGACCTTATCTGCAATGTGAGTTCCTGGCTAAGGAGACACAGTCATCTCTTGGGATGACCTCCAGTCATCCTGAACATCTTCACACAGTATATACTGTAGCTTGCTCTGTATTGAACATCAGCAGATAATAATTTCATAGCAAAATGGGCTTGGGCATTGAGATTTCCTCACCCCTAGCATCTTGTTCTCCCAACAGCACTCCTAAAGGATTCATATCAGCTTATCTATCTGACAGTAGATATGTTTAATGGAGGCAGGCCATTGTGCAGCAGATGCAGTCCCCAAGCAAGTTCCCAGTATTGCTCTGGCATAACTTTAATCAGCTCTGGCATAACTTTAATCAGTTACTCTCAGCTGAAGGCATAGAAAAAAAGTAGGTTGATCACTCATCACTATTGTCTGACTCACCAAACTGCTATTGCTGAACTCATCTTCTGGCTTTCACTATGCACAAGCACAAGGGAGTAACAATGAGCAGAGCCCTGCTCCCATGATAGTGTCAGTCTAAAACCAAGCCATAACATCCACTTAGTGCCTTGTTAGAAGAGCTAAATGGCTTTTGTAAATTCCATCGGTAAATTAGTGTTACTGTTATTCACATAAATCTTGCCATTAAAATGATTTACCTCTATGGCAGAGTTATCAATGTTCAGTAAATTAGGTCCATAAAATGACATTTGCCATGCCATTAACTGAAGATAGTCCACAAAGCTCATTTCTAACACTCTTTGTATTTTTTATCATGTCCCTCATAAACACTACTGTAGCTCTCTTAGATGCATGCAGTCATCAGTATATTGATAGCTCTGACACAGCCTACGCTTCAGATCAATTACCGAATCATGAGTCTAATTTAGACAATCTTTACTTGTGGTCAGAAAAAGATTCATTATTTATGAGTGCAAACAAAACTGTACTATTGTTCTTAAATAAAAAACATGTGTTCTTTGAAACATCAGCCATCTTCAGGCATTTTTAGTCAAAGTAGATTATAGCCCTGAAAAATGTTGGCAATTTCAGAAACCAGCTGAACAAGCATCTCCCAGGAATGAAGCAACCTTGAAGCAGCCAAGAAAACAAAATTATTTTAAAAGATAGATCTCACAAACCATTAAACTCTTATTAATGTCTTTTTCATGTTTATATATACTAAGCATTTCCATTACAGTTCTACGATCGCTGGTCTATTCACAACACCTATAGTTTTGAGAGAAGAGGTCTTAGAAGGTATAATTAATTGGTCTGATCTCTCGATTGCTTGATTTTGCAAATACAAATATTTCAAGCCTAACACTGGTATTACTAACCATCTTCTGCTCCCATTAACAACATGATGATGATGATATTGAATCATGTCTCTCTTGGTGGATTTGCTGAGCAATTCACTGGCAGATGACCTCTTCCTCTATAGGGAGAGAAGGCCCACACCCACCTAAGAAGAAAACAAGCTACATGTAGAAAAATTTGATCAAGAACAGGATTCGATTCCATAAAATAATAGTTTCAATTACGAGAATAAAGATCTCCAACTTCCTTAGGTCAGTAGTCTGGCTTTATAGTAAGACTAATTTTACAGAGTCAGTTTTGTGACAAAAGGAATGCAAGCTGTCAGCCCAGGGAGTTTGTGATTACCATTAGTTGAACTTCCTTCAAGACAGAATCAAAATCACAAGGATCATGCTCCATTAGTTTAAGAAGTTATTGCTCTTCAGATGCTGGTAACTCGCCCTCATGTAAAATGCAGTATCCTTTTGCTTCTGCTTCAGCAAAAATGCAAGTACTCAGCTTGAAGGACCCACATAAGTGTTTTGACTGTTCAAGCGTGGCTCAAAGAAAGCATTTGATTGTCTCGTATTAACCTGTTGATCTCCTGTCAGAAGACCACCTTCTATCATTTTCCTCAAACTGTACATTGCCAGTTTATGTACCTAATCATGCTAACAGAGGAAATAGAAAAGGCTTGCATTTCTCTTTTCTTAATCACTTTCAAATAAGAGGATCCAATCATTGCAAAACATTGTAAGGACAGTTTTCTTACCCACCTAGCTATCACTACCCCAAAAGAACATGATTAGCTTGCTCGCACCTAAATTCATTACAGCTACAAGACAGTTAATTAGTTCCCAAAACCAGGTCAATCATTTTGCTGCATTCAGACTATTCAAGCTACAAACATGAAATGCCTGTAGTGAATGACAAGCCGACAGGAAATCTTAAAAGGGGCAGGTGAGAGGATGGGAGTGCGATGCTATCCCTGCTGTCCATCTTATATCACAGGCACTAGTGGTCTTTAGAAACACAAAACAAAAAAGACACTACAAAGTGTCCAGAGATTTTTGGAGGTTCTGGGACATGAAAGATGTTCCAGCTTCATCCTACTGAGTTCATGGTACCAGGAACCAACTGCTGCTCTCCAGAGATGCTCCTTCTCAAGTAAAAGGACTTTAGGTTCCTACCATGCTTTTGCTGAACTTCACTTCTCATTTAGTGAGGAGAATTTAAGCTTGCAGCTCCTCATGAAATATGTCTAATGTCCATCTGCTCACATACAGAAACCATAAAACATCAAGTCAGGCACAGTATTTTTAGAACATAAAAGTAATAGAACATGAAAGTCATGATTGCCACAACAGAAGTCCAGCTTCAGCTCTAATTAGTAATGCATGCTGCCCCAGACACTTCTTGCTTTCTATATGAGACGGCGTGCTTCATGCGATGTACAAGCTAGCTTGATCCAAATCTTAATGAGTACAAGATGCTGTTGTGGCTTTTTTTACCTGTTCTTCATTAGTTATTGGTAACAAAACTCTAAAATTTATTGGGCAAGACTAGCTAATTGAAGGAACAAACACTAAAAAAGAAAAAATAGCATATTTCTTTATGTCCAAACTACATCAAAAGGATATTTGCATTTTTATTTTGAAAATAGAATGATTCTTTTAAACTCTTCTGTGGTAGAAGAGCTTAGAAGACAAAAGGAATTATTAGAGATTTCCATATACTCAAATTGTCCTGAAACAGACAATAAAGATTCCTTGAAAAACTTGCAATACTTAACCTTGCCAAAAAAAAAAAAAAAAAAAAAACAAAAATACAAATGCCCCAATAACCTAAGATTTACACCTTTAAAGTGTATACTTCGTTTTACTTACAGATTTTTACTGTTAAAAAAAAAAGAGAGAAAAAACAGATTTTTATTGGTATAAATCTCAGAGAGCTCTTGTAAAAGTTTTAGACTCATCCATTCAGTCTTAAGAGTAGGGCAATACCTAGCTCCTTGCAGAATCATTAGGGAAGGCTGGCTTTAAGCTCTGAAAATAACTGGGCTCATTGTGAACCTCTGAGTCAGACATAGTTGATGAAACACCAGACATGCAGGAGATACAGAATACATAGCAAATATCAGAGGATTGATTTCTTTAAGTCTTGCATATACAGTGTTATTGTATCATCATTTCCCTAAGCTATTGTAAAATTATTATTATATATACCACAGTCAAAGATTCTGATAGTATGACTATTATCATCATCACTCAGGATGACTTTGTACAAAACGGACAGTTATTTGTACCTCCTGTTGCCCTTTACCTGTGCTACACTGTCTGTACACCTTGTGATAGATATTTGGCTGTTTTAAATTAAATACATGTAACCTTACTCTGCTCGCATTGTACTCGGTGAAGTCGGTTGTGTTACAACAGCACTTGCAGAGCTTGATTCAGTTCCCTCTCATGTCCTAGAACAAAAAGGGTACAAGGTATTTTTAAAGTCTGCATTTTCATTTGCTCTTGTATTGTTAATCTCAAGGCGAGTTTAGTATCTCACTTGCAAAGTTCAACTCAGATATCTAAAGATAACCCTGAAGCAAGCCTCCATATCACTAAAATCCTTCCCACATTATTTTGATGATTCTTAGAGGGAACCTATAATAACACAAAGAGAATTCAGAAGACTAAAACTGCCAAAGAAATATACTGTGCATGTGGTCTTGAGAATGAAAAACAACAGTAGAAACAAAACCTATGCCCCTAAGCTGCCTATTACAGAAGAAAACAAAAAAAAAAAAGGAAAAAAACCACAAAAAACCACAAAAAAAAACCAAAAAAAAACCAAAAAATAACCCTAAAAACCTAGATGAATAAAGGAGAATCAGAGAAGTGATTAGAGATGTTTATATTTAGAGTTGCACCAGCTCAACTCAATCAGGTTTTTATCATCCTTTTAATTCACCAAGTGCAAAAGTGTGTGCAAGCAATTCTATACCTAATGAAAATCTAGGCTTAGTGGATGGCAGCTAGGAAGAGACTTAAGCTAAACTGAAACAAATAGGACTTGGGCCAAAGCACCACCCATACATACAATCTAGTTCTTATGTTGGGGACATTGTGATAAAACAGTTTTCTTGCCCTTTCCTTGTGAAAGTCAACCTCAAAATAGAAAACACATGAGCAGGGAGATTCCACTCAGAGCCAACGGAGAGTCCCATGGTGAAACAGTAGTGAGGTGGGTAAGTTTCTGGAGATCCCTTTCACCTCACTAAGTTCAGGAGGCCATATTACTAGTCTGGTATAGATATTTTAACTTCAGAAAGTTAAAGCTGAATGAGATTAAAACAAACTGAAATTAAGTTACCTCTTAATGAATGGAAATCATCATTTTAAAAATTACGTTGCCAGAGGCAACCCAAAGAGGTTGACAACAGGCTGCTGGCTGTGAAGATCACTGCATTTCCATGAAGCACTAAATAAACAATAGGAGATGGAAGAAGATGCCTGGATTCCTTAAAAGGACAAGATGTACAAAAAGTAAACTTGTGATTTTAAAAATAATTAAAAAAAAAAAAAAGAAATGCCAAAACTAAGAGCAGAAAACAAAGCAGATTGTTTCTAAAAGTAAACTTGAATAGCCAAATGTGTTTAATGTAAAGAGCTCAGCATGAGGCTGCATCAGAAATATACATTAAGGAAAAATATCTTGTGTCTGGAATAAATTTTCAAACCGTTTTTTTTTTTCTCTAATAAGAGAATATAAAATGTAGAGGGGGAGAGATGAGGGACACAACTCTGACACCACAGCTCTGCCTTTTCTCAACAGTGAAAAAAAAATGTTTAAGGGCTGAAAACACTTTAGAGAGTAGTCCTAGTGGAAAGGATCTGGATTTACCCGCATAACTTCAGGAATTTAACTGAAACACCTACTTGTGTGGACTCCTGTACTCAGTCTCCTTCTGACAAAGTTGTTAGATGGACTACACGTCTCTTTTAAGGCCTGTAACTCTTCCCATGCATCATAGAAGGTGCTTGTGGTGAAGACACTCCCATCAGTGACCAGAGAGAAGTAAGATGACTATCAAAATTAGAACCAAACCATGAAATTGGTCTTGAGAAACCACTGCTGGTTTCATGTAAGTGCTGATGAACGGCACCTGTGCATCTCTGTACCTTCATCAATGACACTGGCACACAGCCCTTTCCAAGTTAGGAAAAATACCAGGGTAAATACTGCAGTCTTTATAGACCTTTGACAGAGGAAGTTAGTTGCTGCTTCCTACAGTCCACACAGCAGCTAAAATCATTTTCCAAACAACTAAAAAGGCAATCATCAACAGAAAGAAATATCTTATCCAAAGGATAGATAAAAAATACGGAATATATCTCTGCTGTTATAACTTACCTGCAAGGTAACATGCTGTGCATTTTATGGAGCACTGCTTTGTTCTTGGTAACCTGCAACTTGCCATTCTTGAGCCAGTTTCCTATGCACTGAGGATTATTTTTCTGTGTGACAACTTAGACTTTCTTTCTAGATAAATTTCTTCCCCAATACCATAGAAAATTATGCATAACTCCGTGGTTTGCTTACCATTGACCATCATTTTTTGTGTGAGGTAAAAAATATTTGCTATCTGGCCAAAGCATTTCAGCAGCTTTGTCAAAAACATTGGCATAGGAGTTCCCAAATAAGAGAAAAATTAGTTGGATAGTAAAATGCTGTTAGTATCAGTATATTCTACAGGCTGACCAGAAATGTACTTCTGTTCTACTCAGATCAAACTGAAATACCATTGCAAATTTTACAAGCTACATTTTTCATCAAAATTCCTGCAAAACTAATAAAAATGAAACCTTAGTACTTGTTTCCCTACACGGAAGTCACAAGTCTTGCTTCTACATGTTGGTATTTCACTCGATAATTTAAGAAGGTGGGGTATTTAGCAGCTAATTTTAACTATTTAATGTCAGATTTGGCATGTGGGATTATAATAACATTTGTATATTTGTTTCTACATAATTTCTCTTAAAACATCCACTCTTCCGTACACTGTAGGAAAAGAACATACATGGTGTGCTTCCAAGACAATTGCTTAGTTTCCTTTGGTCGTATGTAAGCAGACTTGCTGAAAGTTCGAATTCCTAGGTTTTACTGAAAAAGGTAGAGTTGTGACCAAGCCATAAAAAGAGACTGTACAGAAAGGCATGAGTTCTTAATCCTGAAAGCTTGACCTTAAATTCAATACTCTTTTTGAAAGCAAAATAACGGCAAGACAATATAACGTATACAGCTGTGTACACTTTGTCTGCTGCTCTCTTTGGTGTGAAATAAGAGCAGAAGTGGAAAGTGTGCATCTTTGTGGGCTGTTCAGAAAGCAACTGCAGTGAGCCAGGCTGCGATCACTGTCTGGAAACTAAGTGGTGCTGCAGACGTGGCATTATAATCAATACTAGTTTGCAAAGCTTCATTCTTTCCATTGAAATGTTACATCTACATGACTGATAGACACAAATGATTGATAAAAAATGGATTTCTCAGGTAACCTTTCATTCTTTCTTTCTTTCCAAAACGACTGCTTTGAGGTGAGCAGCAGAGAGCTGTTTTCAGTATTTGAGTCTTTGGTAGTCAGGTGCAGAAACTGTCCCAGTCATTGCCCTTATGGTTATGTTTTAAGCATCTCCACACCCACATTCAGCAAAACAGTTTGTAAATTATCTGTAAAGCAGGAGAGACATAAGTTTGTGCTAGCGAAGGATGTGGTATCAGCAGCACATAAAACTGTCCTGTTTTAACATGAGGTTCTGTATGTCGTTTATGCTTCTTACTCATTCAATTCAGGTCCAACATTTCTTCAAATGGTTTTAAGGGTGAAGTAATCTGTCCTGTGATCTGTTCCACATCTTATACATCTCATATTTTATTTGCATTCATAGTTGTACCGTTCAGAAATGTTAGCATATACTTCCCACTGTTAATGCTAATATTCTAACTTACCATTTCTGTTTTCAGTAGACTTGAGGGTGTTGTTACCACTCCTGAGCATAGCGAACCTCTTTCAAAAACTCTCCCAGATATTTTCTAATAAGTTTTCTGTATTTATCACCCAAATATTCAAGTTGGGGCAGTCCAAGAGAAACCAAGAGGGTTGACCTGCTTATCCACGTTCTTTCCAGCAGAGTGCTTTTCGCTTATCTTTTTAAACTCCTATGTTGGTACACACCATAAAAAGCAGTCTTAAATAGATATCAAATATTGCAGATAAGAAATGTGTCAGAAATAATTTCCTGACCCTTTGGCAGAAAAAAATAACATTTTACAAATGTAAGATCCTATATTAATGTCATGAGTACCATGAAGGCTCCTATTACATTATCACCTGGAAATATTCCAGTAGATTTTTACAGCACACAAACTGTACTGGAGAAAATAAACAAGAATGCCTCTAACACTATCAACTGGGAACTGGAGGAAGCATAACTCATATTATTCAGATAAACCATATTTCAGATAACAGACGGTCAGCCAAAAGATTATATGAACAATTCTTTAGAGCATATTATCCGTTATTTTGTGTGTGAGAAATGTTGAGAAAGCATTAAAAGGCTCAGCCTATGTAACTTTTTTCACTAGTTTTACAGGTATAAATGAAAATGTCAAGTGCTTCTAATAGGTTAGTTTATGGAACTGTGATCAGTATTTATTGAGATTGGTCTAGATGCTTTTCCATTGGGTACAGTACTGTACAGTTTTTGGCTCATACTTGAAGGAAGTTATAAACCAAAGTGGGTTCCTCATTCCTCAGTGTTTGACATATTCTGATTGCAAAACATTTGGGGTTTTACACGATTTATTGTAAATAATCTCTCCTATAATGTTCACAGCACAATAATTCACAACCCTGAGGCAAGAGAGTTCTGCAGAAATGACATTATATGGAAGATAACTTTTCAGAATTTACCATTTGCACATCATGTTCAGAATCTATAACACATGTAAAGAGGTCAAATCCTCATCTTTCAAATATTTTTTTTTCCTATCATTTTGTGGTATTTTATTAAAAATAGTTACAGCCAGCCTAATAGCTTGACTGATAACTCAATATGTTACCACATCCTGCAGTAGTATAAATTGGAAAAGGGGAAATGAGACAGGTTCCTGGGTATAAGATGCCTAGCACTGGATGCTGTGTACAGAGAACAGGTTTGTCATGTCTTAAGAGCTGATGAAACAAAAGGAAAAACTAACACAAAGAAAATGTGTATGCCACTAAAGCTACATTGTTAAAATTACACATCTTCTTTTACAAGAAAAAATAGTTTGCTTTTAATAACCTTTAAGTCAAATCTGTAGTCAGCCATTTTCCCTTATATTAACCTGTTTTCACCTATCTTTTCTCACTATTCTCTTTAAAGGTGAAATTATGATAAATCATTGTTATTAATATTTCTAGTGGTAGGAAGAACATTCTGTTCAGCTGAATAGTTGGAGTTAGAAACTTAACATTGAGGTCTTGATCCCAGGTTTAAGACCAGCTCAGGGTATAAAGGGGAATGTATACACCTAATTAAAAGACTTCCTGTTCTTTTCACAATCCTTTTCACCAAAACTCCTATGTCTGGAATTTTAAAAAGCTGTTAAAGAAACTTAGATTCCTGAGCATTATAGCTAGTCAGTAACAACTGTAATAAGAGGCTCATTCCCTTTAAGGGAAAGAGCACAGTGACTATGAGAGGCAACCCACTCTTAAAGGGTTACAAAGGACTACACTTTAAAGATCTTGTAGCCCTGGAGGAGACAAACACCTAGAAGTAAAAAAAATCAGATGCTGTGGTCCTCTGGAGCGGTTAATACTTGGGGAAAAAAAAGAAATCCAAATTAATCTATTTGAGATTGTATGATTCCTGTAGTCTTAAGAAAGAGATTTTCATAACATCTAGCTTTCTCTCACTTGCTCTGTGTTTTATATCTTTCTGTCATCCCAAGGGAGATGTTGCCAGAGAAGTATCTCTAGCTTCACTCTGTTCTACAGAGAAGATCCAAACTTTCCAGGACCCAACTGGGTACCCCAGTTTAAGGCTACAGAGATCCTGACTCAGCACTGCCTGAATGAGGAAGACAAGGACACTTCTGAGCCAGAGGAAGCCTACATGAACCAGCACATGACGATTAAGAAAGGCTGAACAACTCTGTGCCACAGAAGATAGTCTGCCTGGATTGGTGCAGCTCCCATGAGGAAATGCTGAACTGCAGAAGAGAAAAAATCTGCACATGGGGAAATAACAAACTCAGAGTGATCTGACTGAAGTGATTTGTACTAGGAAGTCCTAGGACTAGAGCTCACAAGATCTTTCCAGGCAAAGTATCAGTTTGTTATCAAACAGCAGCTGTTCATGATAATCAACATCCTGAGTGCAACTTACCAGTATTGTCTACTGTGGCTTTAAATTGAGGAATCATCAGTTTTCTTCCAAAGCAAAAGTCATTTCACTGCCTTTTTCATTTGTTAGCTAATGAGACCAATTTCACCTCCCAGGATGACACTTTGCCTGTTCAAGCCTTTCCTCAAAAGCAGCTTCTCTTTTTGTCTACCTATGAAAGATGGTGATACAGTCTCTGAGGTTTTACCTTCATACATAGTTTAATCCATACCCTGGCTTTTCACTAAGAACTAATATATCTCTTTGTTCTCTAGGACAAGTGTTTCTTTTACATATCATGGAGTGCAATGCCAACAGGTCAGATCTCTCAGTGGATGAGGCTTCTCCAAGTCATTTTGATAATGTTTAGGAAGTTCAGCTTTAGCAGTACAATTAAATGTCAGTGATGGCCTTCTTTACAACTGGGAAAGAGCTATCACCCAAAACACAAGAATTTGCACATTTTTGTATTTCATATGAGAAGGAATTCTTGTCTACTCTCAGCAAGACCAAAAAGGATATGTTAGACTTGGAGCTTTAAGTGTTACATCTAAATCCATGTTTCACATAAATAAATAGCTTTGTATACAGAAGCATCAAAATAGCAGATGTACAGTACTGTTGCTTACTACAATTGGAAGCCTAATTCCGTAGGGGACAAAAACAAAAATAAAAAAGTCTTTCAAAACAGATCCTGCTTTTATCCTATTCATGGGATTTGACTGGCTTGGTGTTTTTGTGATAGATGTTCTGCAGAACCTGAACTGTTGTTCTCTTTAAATGAGGCCCAAAATTACCAAAAAAAAAAAACCAACAACAACAAAAAAACACTCAAAAAATGAGCAAATTGTAAGTCCTATGGTGCTGAGCATGCAGACAATGCTGTGAAAACTGTGAGTTTCAAGGGCTTTGTTCCTCCCAAGGGATTAAGCCTAACCCCTAATGATGACACTCAAAAGTGTCAACACTGTGTATTCAAATTCTGATTATTTCTGCCTATGAGACAGGGAAAGTTTGGTGAACTGATGGAGAAAGCAAAATACTGAATAAAAGTGTTAGGAGGTGGACCAAAACAGACAGAAAAGGATGATACAGAGGAACGAGAATGAGGACAGGAGAGAAACATGGAAAATAAATAGTGTTCCATAAATCTAGATTGTGTCCACATGCTAAATCCCAAACAGGACACCTAAATAATGGTGATATTTATTTTTTTCCTGTAAAAAGCTGTTTATTATCCTTCATGTTTGTGTGCAATTTTCTGGTGACATCAGTGTGAAATCCTCTGTGAATTGAAGTGGGCCAAAGCCCTGAATATAGATCCCTGCCCACAGGCCATAATTAGAAATGGAAATCGGCCTTCTCCTGGTGATGGCCTGACTTCCTGGACCTGTGATGAGTGACAGGTCATAGTTGTACAGGCTACTGAAGAGATCACTTACAGACAGCTCGGTACAGAAATTGAAGGTTAAAGCAAGGATACAACCGAAAAAATGGCACCAATAAAAATAATAAAGGCGTTGGGTGACATTTTTCAAAGCATGCAGCAGGAGATGAGCAGATGGAGCCTGTGTATATTTCCAGCATTGTGTTTTGAACTTTTAGCTCAAAAGGCCTAGGGGTAAAATTAACACTTAATAAATATGAAGTTTTCAAATATTTATCGCTTTGAAAGAAATTGCTCCTAAATAAAAGGAAGAGATGACACCAGTCAAAATAATCCCAGAGAGACATCTTTGTCCGATCCTCGGGAAACCTTGCTATTTTCCTTACCACTCTTTCCCGCTTTTCCTTGTCATTGCTTATTTGTTTGCATCTTGATGCTCATTTATTGTCAGCACTTAATAATTCATCTGAAATTATCAAGGCTTCATCATAACAAAACATGCATCATCCCTGCACAGATCAGCTGTGAGGACTCAGACAAATAACATGACAACAAACACTACATGTAGTACACAATTTTTGTCTAAATTGCCTTGGCACATCCGGTGAAATGCATCCTGTGAGTTTGTAATGTAAGGATAAGATGAAAACCTAAAGGTTAGATGTTTGAGTTTTGGTTCTGAGCCCTACCTAATTCCTATGTGCAAAGGAGATTGACTTTGGTCTTCATCGGCCTTTGCAGTGACAGTTCTGAATCTTCCAAGCAATGACCAATAGTGATCCTTGAATACAGCAGAATATTAATGAGAGCTTGATCTCTCTGGATGTCAGGCACAAAGAGTTCATTGTCACAGGACCCTCTTGTCAATATAAGCACAAAATATGCTTCCATTATTGTTTAGAGTATTAGCGATCAGTAGTCTAAATCTGAATATCATCAACATTATCACCAGACATGTAACATTAATCAGCCTAACGACATTAGTGAAAGCTGGGGTATGACTTGAGGCATATTCCTGTGCAGGAGCCACATATAAGCTGAATCTATCCATGCCCTGGAATACTCAACTAGGAGGGTGGTACAAAGGCACCACTGCAGAACAGGTCAACTTGACAAAGCTGCCCTTAACCCTGCCTAAAATGGCAGCCATAGAGTATGGGAAGAACTGAGGCATACAGGAGTTTTTTGCTGTCTCTGTCCTTACTGCAGGCAGGGAAAGGGAGAACCTACTCCTCCCTGTTTGGTCAGGAGAAGCCAGCACACAACTTGACAGCTCAGACATTACCCAGGTCAGCTGGAAGAGACATACAGATATATCAGCTCTAATGCTAAAAGTGTAGTGCTGTAAAAAATTACGGATTTGAATCTAAAATGTTGTAGGCATGTTGACTCTGAATTAACATTGTGATTCTGATGTCATTAAAAAAAATTACACTCAGCATCCCTTTCTAATGTTTAATTATCACAAGCGTTGAAGCTAGGCTCATAAGACACATCCCATAGTACTTAATGGGAAAATAACATATTGTCACTATACTTACTGCAGCCTACTTCAATTTCATATCATTTTTAAATCAGCAAGGAGGAGGAACATAAAAAGAACTGAACGATGCTGTCACTTAAATGGATGCTTGCTGTTAGATTTGTAAGAGTAGTATACCTGAACACAGGACAGATTGCTGCTTTATAAATATGTATAGTAATAATGCTGGAGAATGTGTTGTGGAAAGGATACTTAGACTAGTCGGCTCTTTATTCCTTAATTAAAAAAATAATAATGAGCTTTTCACTACAATTTTCATAGTGACAAAACCATACTCATGCTACGTCTTTGTGGATCTAAGTAAAAGAGGCTTGACCCCCGAAGTCACTTTTTAATAATTAACTCTCACTAAGTTCATTAAACACTAATTGAAGCTACAGAAGAAAAAAATTGTGAATTCTATGCAGACCGACAGAAACACCAAATGTGATTAAAGATACTGACTGTGGCATATATGTGCAATACAGTACATGCATTATACAGATTTCAAACTCAATTCCATCATCATTTTTAACTCCTTTATTGTATGATAAATTCTACCACGTTCAGTGATACTACAAGTGTATTGATAAAGAGTTTCATGAACAAAAAAAAGAGATGCACAGACATTAATGAATAGCAGGGACATCCTAACCAATTCTTTGGTTAAGATGATCTGGAGAGGTAGACTCCAAATTGTACAAGACACAGCCCCTGAAGTATTTTTCAATGCCTTGAACAAGATAAACAATGGATAAAGAGATTGAATAATCTTTAGAGTCCAAATTTTCAAACTAAATGTAATTTGTAGATTTATATAAAAGAATTAATATAAATATACATATTTGACAGATTTCAGCGTTCAGACCCTAGATGCTGAAATTTTGTTTTATTCACTCAAGAGACAAAAATGCGAGGTCTGTAATAATCAGTTTGAAAGTGTATCTTATTATAACTAGATCAAATAATATGAACTGAGATTAAATTACAGTTCACTGTTTTTCAATCTTTTGCTCCTCAGAACTCAGAACATTTCAAGTGTGGGTTCAGGCCCCAACAAAGGTACCATGCTTGCTTTTCCTAGTTTTTGTGCCCATGGACTTCTCCCATCCACTCCCAAAACACTGAAACTGCAGTTAAGACTGGCTTCATGAATGGTACAATGCTGAGACAGAGCATTTTGTCAAAGAGACAGAAAAGGACTGAGAGTGTCTCTGGAGACCCAGTCCTGCCACAGCTTGCTGCATGACTTATGGCAAATCATCCAACTCCCCTGCTGTAGCATTAATGTTAAAAGTAATGAGCATTTTTGCTATGTTAGAATGTGAAGGCTCCAGAATTGAGCTTCCTGATGCCAAGTGTTTCCTATGCCGTAAGATGCTTGCAGCAGAGGTAGGTTTAAAGCCTTGCTGCTCAGTCTTGACATAAGTCCAATGAATGCAATGAATCTGAAGGTGAAGCCAGTGCCATACAGGCAATGGCTAACAGAGTGAGACTCCCAATTTTTCTAAGCTCTTCTACAGATTACTGTGATTAAAATAACATAGAATGAGAGCACACAAAAAACAAACAAACAAAAAAAAAGCCTGTAGCATTCTAAACTTTTGAAAAAATCACATTGATTTAAATGGACTTCAACCCTTCTCTTTGATCCTTCTTCCACAAACTCATCATTGGTACTTTTCAGCCCTTCTAATTCTAGGGATATTTTAGGGAAGAGAAAAGCTGAGAAAAAGATAAGGAATAATAATGAACCCAGTCTGTTGTGACAGTCCCCAGGGCCTTATAGTCTATGTTCAAAGAGGTCTACCTGGGAGTGCTTTAGAGATCCCTGGTCTAGGAACCTACACCGCTTGCTTCCCAACTCAATACAGGGGCAAGACCTGGATCTGTATTAGTTCTTGCTCTCACATTGGTTACTGATTGAAAAGGTGCTGAGTACACAACCTGAATATGAGCACAGCACATGCTGAAGGGTCAGTGTAGCAGTTTCCAGGAACTACCATTGTATGCACAACTCGGTATACTTTAAATTACACTCCCCTATTTAAGTAAGGGTACATAGTGAAATGGTTATGGTACCAGTTTTCAGGGACCAGGAGACACTGACTACATCCTTTGCCAAAACCTTAAGTCACTTAGATTATACCTATGCAGATCACTAGGTCACTAAAACAAACCATACTGTCAACATTTACAATTTTTTTTCCAGCAGCCAAGCAGTACAAATGTGACAGATCTGATAAAGCAGGAAGAGAGTCTTCATGCAAGTAGTAGGTGGAACAATGAGTTCATGCCAATGCTCATTGCATCGCTCCTGAGAATGCACTTGGAAATCCTGGACAGACTGAAAGTCTTGCATATAGAGGATTAACAAATGCTGTCTTCATGGCCCACCACAGTTAGAGACAAGACCAGGAGGGTCCAAATGGACAATGAAGGACAAGTAATGTGCACTCAAAGGTCACCCCAAGTTTCACCACATTACGCACTATTCTATAGTAATGGGAATGCAGAATTTCTATTGGAAACATAGTTAACCAGGAGAGTAACTTCTCATTTTCGTAAGTAAATTGGAACAGTCATCTTCCCGTTAAAGTTATTGTATGTCTTAATAAATGTTCAAAATATCATATCTGAGATCAAGGAAAACAAAACTATGTCCCAATCACAATATTTTTACTTTTGTTTAGTTTTACATTCTTTCAGGTAGTAAATGACTAAACTTTTCTTAGTTTAAAAATAAATATTTATTTCTGGATTTCGATTTGTTCTGCAACATTTGGTCAATAACAACAGCTAGACTCTCACTACTTAAATAAAAGAGTTTCACTATAGTTCATAACAATACCACAATAAGAAGGAAAAAATTAAAAAGTAAGATGCAGTGGTTCCTTGGAGGTTTTACATGTAAATTGCCCTGAGTCCAAGCAACAGTTCAACAAGAAAAGCAATATTTTGGGACAACAGTTCTGCTTTTGTAATGAGCCTGTAAAATTCATTCCACTGAAATAGCTACAGGTATATTATACCCCATGAACTATTACAAAATTAAACTTCATAAGCAATATGCCAGTGCTTTGTGTGATGCATTTGCTAAAAGAATCATTCAATTTATCATGTTTTCCTGAAGCGTTATGAGACAAGGTCTTTGAATAAAACTCATTTCATTAGGCTACCTTGTTACATGGGAAGATAAGATCTACACTTGACTAAAGACATCATTCCATCATGCCCGTAATCACTCTACCTGGAGAAGTAAACATTTGGGACCTTAGAAAAATGGCATTGCACTGCCTCACTAATGGTACTGAAGGAATACATTAAAAAAGAAAAAAGGTGCAGGTGAACACAGTGAAAAATTATGTGAAAGCATATTCAAGTACACAAAAAAATCTTCTGTATGTACTGAAGGCCAGTCATTTAGGCCAGACATTCACCCTAGTCTAGGTAAATGGCATGCAGCGGTGTGAGATGGCTAAAAATCAGATCAAGGGTTGCTTACTGCATGACGCTTCTCTTGATTACCTATGTCAATTTAAAAGATATACCTGTCTAACATCTCTGCCTACTCTGTCCTCACACAGATGCTGCTATGCTACTTATAAGGACACATATATTTGCATAGCTTATTTTGTTAAATATTCAGGAAGGATCTGAGTTCTAGTCCAAGATAAGGCACAAATTTGCTGTATGGTTTTGGGTTTAATTTTTCAATGCTTCAGACTTATACAGTCTTTCAGTGTTGCAGACTTTTCAGTTTTGCAGACTATATAGAGGAAACAGAACTGATATATACACCTGGAAGGTAGATGATCTAGTGCAATTTTAGAAAGCTCTGTATTGCATTTAGATACTCGTAAGCTAATATTCAGAGGTTAAAGAATCTGAAGTCAGGTGTTGGGTTTTTTTTCACTTTCCCTTAAAGAATTATGAGACTCGGCACCAAATACTTCCTTACCTGCTGTGATATGCTTGAGAGGTAGCTTCAGTGAAGTCAACACAATCAAACAAAGTCAAGGCAAAAGCATAATTCTCACTTAAGAAATGTATTGCCTGTTTCCTATGAAAAGGTTCTGTATCAACTTCACCTCAGGTCACACCATGTACGTTACAGAAAATCCAATTTCCCAAATTTCTCCAGGGCAATTAAATATCCTAAAGATGTGACTGAAAGCAGATGAGTTGGACTAGATGATCTTTAGAGGTTTCTTCCAACCTCTACCATTCACAGAACACAGAATCGTAGAATCATGGAATCATACAATCATTTCGACTGGAAGAGACCTTTAAGATCATTGAGTCCAGCCTTTGTCCCAGCCCTATCAACCAGTAGACCATGTCCTTAAGTACAACATCCAACTGTCTCTTAAACATCTCCAGGGACAGTGACTCCACCACCTCCCTGGGCAGCCAGTTCCAATGCCTGACAACCCTTCAGTAAAAAAATTCTTCCTCATATCCAGCCTGAACCTCCCCTGACACAACTTGAGGCCATTTCCTCTTGTTCTATTGCTTGTCACTAAGGAGAACAGACCGACCCCTGCCTCGCTAAAACTTCCTTTCAGGTAGTTGTAGAGAGTAATAAGATTTCCTCGAGTCTTCTTTTCTCCAGGCTAAACATCCCCAGATCCCTCAGCCATTCCTCACAGGAGATGTACTCCAAATCCTTTACTAGCCTGGTAGTCTGCTTCTGTATCGTCTCCATCACCTCAATGTCTTTCTTGTAGAGAGGGGCCCAAATCTCGATACAGTATTTGAGCTGCGGCCTCAGCAAAGCCAACACAAGGGATTTTGTGATTCTGTGCGAAATATGGAACAAGGCCCACACAAAAGACCAAGATATTTTGAGACAGAATATTAGGTTGCTGTCTTGTGTCAAGACTTATACAATCATATAATAGTTTTGCGAGAAAACTGGAAGGGTCTTCTTATTTTTCTGGTTTAACTTTCAGTCAGATTATTTTCTCAGTCCAATTTGCTATGCAACTGGCACAACAGCTCTATCCAGCCCCAAACAGAGAAGCTGTGAACACATAACTGGGAAGGAGACTGGGATGGTTTTACATGGTATTATAATCACTTCTTGCAGCCTTTAACAGGACTCTAGGTGGATAGTGAAATATGTTCAGCGTGGGTTTTTTCTATTGCAATTTCACATCTAAGTTGTAAGTCTTAACCTTTTTCAAAAGTATTTTTAATCGTGTTGTTGCTGAATCTCTTGTTGATATACACCACAAATGTGTCCAGTAAGGGAGATGGTTTTCTTTCAAAAATATTTCTGGATAGTAAATTCAAAATATTTTCATTTCCTTCAAAATTATTTTGTCTTGCAGTACAAATAGGAACATTTCTTTTGGGATATTACTATTTTTGCCTTTCCACATATATTTTTCCCTGTTCTTCCCCTCTTCCTCCTTTACATCCTTTTTATTTTCCTATTTGTCAGTAGAGGAGAGAGAAGAGAAAAGACAAAGTATCCTCCTTTTTGTGGAAAAGAAAAAAGAAAAAGGTTGTGTGGGATATTACTTCTAATGAACATGTTGCCATTTGCCTACTGAAAATGGGCAGATTTTTGTTATTATGTCTTGGTAAACAAGCAATTAAAAAATATCACTTTATTTGATCAGCTATTCCTGACACCTTAGTTGTGGAATACTTTCATACCCCTTGGAGGGTTACTACCCTGCTAATAAATACATTTCACTTACAGAAGCTGGGAATGAAACCTCTGATGTATTATCTTGTCTTTATCTTCTATCCAATCCTTACATAAATTGTTGCTCCTGACTGAAGAGTTTCTAGCAACAAAGTTTCTCCCTTACAATCAAAGTAAGAATAAGGTACCATTCTGTTAATGATATGGGCATCTAATCCTCATTGCTACACATCCTGGTGTTCATTATATGGATTTTGGATTCAACAATATATGTATCAACCAATGTGAGAATCTGTCCTGGAAATTCTAAATTGACTCCAATTTCAAAATAACTGGTAAGAAGTGAAGGGTTTATTTGAAGTCCTTGTTTGATGAGGTGTTTGAAGAAAATGCATTCCCTCTGTCCCAGCTAAGCTATTAGCATTCAGGGAGAAGCAAAGGACACAAAAAAGCAAGCAAGTAAGCTCCTTTAGAGAGCAGCACGCTTTGCTGATGGTAGGATTTGGACACAGTACAAAGGGCATGAGGACCGAGAGTTTCCCTTTACACAGGTCAACAGTGTGTCAAGGAGCTGCTAAAGGCACTTTGTCTAGACTATATGTTCTTTGATGAAGACATCTTTTTACTATAACTATCCATTCAGCACTTTGCTATGGGTTTCTGGCAGGGATTTCACCAGGGTCACCACTCTCATATAAGGCACATACTCAGCTGAAAGAACTATGATCTTTTATGGCAGGAACCAAAGAAAGTCAAAGCTCTAAGAAGCACAAGCACAACACAAATACACAAATATTACATCTGGACAGATTGCTCTGTCATAAAACCCTTCTTCAGGTGACACCACCGATGGCCGCTTCTAAAGCTCTGAGGATGAGGATAACTTCTTAACATTCACTGATGCCTTGGTGTAGGTTAGATAATTCTAAAGACAAGCCCCTGTTTTGTGAAAGGATGGAAAACATAAACGCACCATCAGAAAGAAACTGAAAATAAAATAGGAACAGAACATGAAAAAAACAGAAAGATGGAAGGAAATATGACTTAATTGAAAGCACTTTCCAACCTTTTACAAATTACAATCCCCAAAACATTTTTCAGTGGTGCTGCACATCCTTGCATGATGAATTCAAGATTATTAACAATAGGTTTGATATTCTTAGTTACCTTTTGTGATTCCCTTAGAAGCAGTCCACTGACCCTCAGGGTCCACTGGTAACCGCTGTGACAGTATAATTATGATTTACTGAGTACGAAGGGACAAATTTTCAAAGAGCAGGGCTGGAATTTCACTTAGTAAATGGAAGTAATAATATTCAAAGTAACACAATTATATCCAAACATGGCATGCTTAGAAAATGTAGGGACACATAATTTCTTAATCATTTGCTATAAACGTCTTTATAGAGCAACAAGATCTTCCTACAAAGAATTCTCCTTTACTCTCATACTGAACTTTGTGTCTGCCTGTCTTGTACTTGGCAGCATAATATACTTTTAAGTTAAAAAACAGCCATACGATATGAGGCCATATCCTCAGCTGGAGTAAATCAGCTCTACTGAAGCACAGAGTTGTGTTGATGTACACCAGCTGAAGTTCTGGCCAATTTTTCAAAATAAAAGTACTTTGAAGTGACCCAAACTACAGCTTCCTAACAACTCTGTACAGCAGATGAATGTAAATCTCATGAGCTGTTGCAAGATCCCGATCCTGTTTCAACTGAAAATAGAGTCATCAGAAAAGTAATGTATTATGTCTCATTTTTATTATCCATGAAGAAGGTGCAGGTGAAGGGAAGCAAAGGGCAACAAGAGTCTGAGGCTAGAGTCTCTTTCTGAAACTGCCAAGATAACAAAGCTGTAGGTGTCAGCTTACCTCCAGTTCATGCTGCCTCACTCAATCCACCCAACCCAGGTGAAGGTCATGTCTCTATTATTTGGCACTCCAGAGTCATTTACATTTATATGTAATTTATTTTTGAGTGTGCGTGTGTTCTGAGGAGGTGGATGGCTTGGGAACTGGTAATGGGATATCAGAGCCTGTCGCCAAAAGGCCACTAGTTCAAAACCAGAGCAGTTGTTTGAGCAGCCAAAAGGTGCTAACTTTCTGATAGCTGCTCAGCAGCTTAAATGAAATGAGTTGATGATTTCAGCCTCGACATGTGTTCCTATCACAAAATGGCTCTGTGGCTACAGCTGTCAGAAAGGACACCTTGTGGATATTGTCAACAGAAAGGTCAAGGACTGATGATGCGAGTGTGCAGATGACCTCTTCCTCTCACCCTCAAGCAGTCAGTTTTCCAGGAAGAGTCAGAGATACTGCTGGAACAGTGTGAGAAATGTCACCCAGCTGCTGCCCTTGCTAGTCCTCTTTTGGAGGTTAAAGCGTGACATCAGACCTGTGGATGTTAAACCTCATGCTTTTCAGAATCATTTAAAAAGCATGAATGAAATGCTGTGAAGACAGCAATAAATAAACATGCAGAGAGACCTATAACAGGCTTCGGAAAAAAAGCATTTGCAAAACCTATGGCTCAGTGTACCACTCTTATTAAATTTCACTGACAATGCCAGCAGGTGCCTGGTGGCAGATTACTGATTTGTATTTATTTTTTTTTCCTAGCATCTATTTTACCAAGCGTTTTGGTTTTGTTTGTTTTTTTTTTTTTTCCATAGCTCTGTAGGATTTATATTCTTCACTAGGTACCTGCTTCCCACCTTGGAAACATAAGTGCTTCAGGTCTGTCTGCCTTGCATAAAGGTGGAGAAAGGAATTAATATCCAGTGTACCTATTCAGCTACCAAGAACCCCACTATCACAGAAAACCATAACTAGGCTGCTTGCCCTCAGCAGCATGAAGTAAGGGGTAAAATCTCCCTGTGTGCTGCAGCAACAGCCTGAGCCCAAGTCTTCTTGCACTGAGAAGCACCAGCAGAAGCCCAGCAGGGCATGAGGAACGCAATTTGTCAGAGGTTTCACTGATCTTCTCTCCTCCTGACATAGCATAGACTTAGCTGGGAGTAGGCTCACCTCCACCTGCGTATGGATAACTACTTACACTATTCACAAAGGGTGTAGGCATATCTCTAAATCAGGTAGCTGAGTTGGCAAGACAGCCATCTAGTCACGACAACAGAGTTCAAAGCTGAGCAGCTACTGAAGTATAGACCATATTACTTTGTTGCAACTGTTGGGTTATCTGTTGGTCTGTCTCTGCAGTTATTGGCACATAAGCTGAGTAGATAAAAGCTGATGTGGATCTCTCTGCAGGAACTGCAGTCATGTCTCTGTACCAAAATGCACCTGTACTATCAGAGATAGAGGTTGATGCTATTGAGGTCATGAAAAGATATCCAAGCCCTGCACTCCTCATACCTCAAGAGAACTTGGCCATGAATATTTTGGGCTTTGTATCTGATCTTGTTTCAATTAAGCAGCCATCTCACAGAGTTTCCTGCAAACTAAAAAAAAATTGTTCTTGTGCCCAAAACTGACCGCTTAAGCTCTACCACTCTGGGTCTCAGAGCAAGTAAAAAGACAAAAATAACTTTAGTGTCATTGTCTTGGGAAATTTTCATTTATTCATTTTTCCATGGTTGTTTGTATACCTGCACAGGTGAGAAAACGCTTCAGACATATTGAAAACACCAAAAGCTGAAACACATGTACCGTGGCAAAGCAAGTGTGTACTGTTATTAACCAAATCAGATATCTGGAAGAAGCTGGTGAGCATCTCCTTTTCTGGAAACAGAAATTAAAATGTTTCCTTGATTATGATGACTAGCTGAGCCTGGATTTACGCAGAATTTAGGAAAAGATACTTAATAGAGCAAAAGCTGTCACTGCAGCATCCACTGGTAGGAGCGGCTGGACCCCATTTTTGTTGAAAGCCCCAACATCAAAAGTATCTATTTCTTTGCCAAGTCACTTCCAGACATCTCAGGGGCAGGTAGTTAAAGGCTGGTTTAGTTTCAAGGAGATTTCCTAATCACTCTTTTCTCCAGTTTCTGAAACTGACATAATTTTCTTCTGCAGACCATAGACAATATGGTTTGGTCATCTGACCGTAGTCACTGCATCTTCACTGAAAAATTATTTTGGGGCTAGTGTATACTGCACTTTACATCACTCTGATTTTAAGCTGTTATTAAGCACTATTTAAACATGGAGCAAGAGAAAGTCAACTTTTACATTTCACATGCAAGATGGTGACAGAAGTAGTGGTTTAAGAGACTGGACAGTTGCAGAGACAAGGAAAGGCCCAAGGGCTCCTGATATCTACTCAACATCCTCACTCCTGAAGATCGCCCATGTCACTGAGTCTTCTTGCTGGAACCTCTTGTCCTGGTTAGGTTAGTCTGTGGTTAGTAGAATGCCTAGAAAAGCTGCAACAGGGATGTGAATTGAAAGTTTTATAAACTCTCTTTTCTCTGTGGGTGTTTAAATACTTAGAGTAGCATACACAACTGAATCACCTTGTCCAGATTCATCCCTGATGGAGCTGTGGCCACAAACAGCAAAACACTCCACATTCCTCCAACTCACAACCTCCGCTTTTAACTGCTCTATGTGGGAAACTACTTTGTCTCTCTTGACTTAAAGGGGTAGGATTCAGTCATTCCACATTTTTAAAGCTAGAACAAACTTTGAAAATCCACCAGTGGAGGATTCTATGAGATCCTTTTACCTGAAAAATGTTGACATATCAAGGTTCTTTTAGCCACCTGCAGTCAAATTCAGGTGGCTTCCATAGACATGAGTTTGCTTTTGTAGCTATCTACCTTGTGATACATGAAAAACCTTGGTGCCAGAATGCAGACTTTAGGCTGTGAGCTCACATACACTTTGTTAGGAAGCAAGGAACTTCACTGGAAACAATGACATGCCTGTTAGTCGGCAATTAGAAAGTTCAAACACCGCACCAAACACTTTCCTCTCTAATTCAAACTAACAGTTGTGTATTTTTTCCTCGTATCCCATTGTCTTTTCCTCAATCTATAACACAGGTGGTTTGACAAGTGTTTGAAGTAGCTGAATGGTGGATTTATCGCATCAGACTGCTGACTACAGTGAAGATGGTTGCTGTGTGGTTTAAATCAGTAGTCTTAAGTTGACACAGCTAACCATTCACCACTAAAGATGAGTGGTGACAGTTTGCTCAAATTTTATGAGAAAAAAAAAGAATGCTTGGCAATATACTCCAAACACAGGTCTATCTAATTATCCTACTTTGAGAAAGAGGGAGAAATGAAAAGAACCAATGTAGAACAGGTTAAGGCTGAAGTATCAGAAAGGATCTAATACCTGACCAAAAACTTCCTGATACAAAAGACCCTTCTAACAACAACTCATTTTCTGAAGTCCTGAGCTGAGAGCCCAAATTAGTTCAGCGTTTCCTGCCTCAGACAGGAAATTCAAACCATTTCCCAAATGGTCCCAGACCCAGACAGGTAGAAACTGGACAAATTTTCAAAGGGCTCATCACATTGCAAATCAAAATCTTCAGGTGAACTTGGACTCACTTATCATGAAATACTGTAGCACTGTTATGAGCAGGTGGGATTTTCTCCTATATAACCGTGACCAGGACCTAGCCTCCCGGAAGTTAATGCTGAAAGTGAATTGACAGTTTACAGGATCGAAAACTATCTTTTACCTCACTTTAAGACAGAGGAAAGCTATTTGGTTTAGACTCCTTTCAAGCAATAAATATATGCCACACTTGCTCAAGTTGAACTCATGGCGATAGTATACCTGATATTCTGCCTAGCTGTGCTCACACACAGTAAAGGAAATTGCAAAGCTTTTGGTGACATGTTATAGAAGACAGGTACAACAATAGAGTGAAATGGACATGGGTCAGCTAAGCTACCCAAGTGCTCTTGGATAGAAACTGGCAGGTGGTTTAATTCAGGAATGCTCTTGTAATATTATCGGGAATTATCAGCTTTGAATTAAGATCAGGGGAACAATATCATGCCATTATGTAGGAAGCTATCAGCGTACTGGGCTGTATATAAAAAGAAACAGAGCTCTCAAAATGTATGAACTTTTACAGTTCCCTTCACATCAGTAAGCAAGTTGTCACGGGAGTCCTGTGTTCAGGTTAAGCACTGCAAGAAAGTATTTAGAGGAGAACAAAGATGAGTGTCTAGAGGACACAACCTGAAATGAAGGAAAGACTGACGATACTAGAAATATTTTAGAAACAAATGTGAGAAGAAATTCAGTAATTATCTTCAAGCATGAAAATGTTCTCCTGTAAAAAGAGGATAAACTCTCTCTCATGCCTGTGCTAGACAACTTGCAAAACTGTGAGCTAAAATAGTAGGTGGAAGAATATATCTAGAAGAATCTTTCTAACAGTAAGAATCACAGAGCAACATCATAGTTTGCTTGGGAAGGCCGTGGTGTTAGCATTGCTACAGCTTAGATGAACACCCACCAGAATGAGGCAGACAACAGAGACCTGTCCTAGGATACAAGGACCAGACAACTTCCCAAGATTCCTTCCAGCTCTATGCTCTCCTGACATCCCACATCCCATATTACCCACAGGTAATTTATACCCTCTGTATTACTCATGCCATGCTACTGTTCAAATACATTTCTGGAACAACACTGCTGTAACCTGGTTTTGTGTGTACTGGTCAGCCAGCCAGTCTCTGGGGGTCTGCAAATGCAAATGCAAAGACAACTAAAATTCACATCCCAAAGTCTGTCTGTTGTACTGAAATATTGCATTTAGGGAATATATTCGTCAAAGGATCCCATGAAGATGGATAGTGTGCACAGAAGTGTTATATCCATGATACACAATGGAAGCATTCAATCTCACTACTTTTAATACAGAAATAAGACTCTAAATTGGTTCATTAGTTATTGATTAACAAAAACATTTATGGGGTCTAAATCAACTGAGATGTAAATGATATGGAATTGTTTATTGCTTGTTACTAGAAAGCATTTTGGGGGCTGACACTTTCTGTCATTCTTGTATTCATTAACATTACCATTTGTTCTGCTCACTGCTACAACTCCAGCTATTTTTCACTGATACTAAGAAGATAATTGAACAACAGAATGTCTCAAGAATTCCTTAGTTTCTTTCTGCCTGCTTTTACACTGTGGGATGTGCATAAAAACAGAACAGATCTCCAGTACGAATAAGGACAACATGCCACAAAGTGTAGTAGTGCTGTTATGCAAAAAAAAATCCCTTAAATATTAAAATAGACTTCCACGCATGATCTCACTTCTGGACAAGAAGCAGACAGCTGATATGAATGTTTGCAGTTTGCTCACAAACACAATAGGAAGTTCCTTGAGGTACTCCTGCAGAGAAGTGACTAACAGGCTTAACAGAGCCTCCTGAGATAAAAAGAAACGAACTCAAACTTTCATATGCAAAACTAATCCAAAATAAACTGTTCTCTAAGGCATATAAATATTTAACTTTTCCTCTTTAAAATATTGCCTAGCCTTGGTGATGGCAGAGACTTGAGATTCCTTTCAGTCTTACATGTTACCTTTCTTATATTCCGTGTTTCTCTCTCTTTATCTCTGGCTTCTCTACAGGCAGAATTAACCAGATGTAGAGAAATAAAATGTCTGCAAGAAAGGGGTTAATGTTTACAAGACTTGCAACTTGAACAAAAGCTTAAGGAAAGCTATTCCTCAGTTAATTTATAGGCTAAAAATCTGTAAGTATTTGAATCAAAACCCAAATGTTTGAATTACTATACGATTACTCGAGATTGCAGAGGACTGTGCTAGGTGAACCAGTGAGCTTCTTTAATATTGTAGTTGTTTCTATAAATGATAGTTCAAACAAACCAAATAGAACCTACAAACAGATGAGATGTGCTCATCAGGAACCCAAATGTGTTTCTTCATAGGACAGTACATGCTATTTTTCAACCGTCAATTCCATGAAAAGAAATACATTTTATGATCTATGAGACTAATAAAAACTAACTCAGCTTGAAAGATGAATTTCAGTTTTCAAATAATCCCAGTGAAATGAGTGTGAAAGGTCTATAGATCAAGAATTATTCACAGAAATTATTCAGACAATGGTTCCAAATAACCAACAAATGTGAGAAAACTGAAAGCTATTAGCACACAATTCACACGCCAGCAGAAAGGCAGTGTATGAAATAAATTATTCAAGTCAAAGAGTTTTATTGCTGTTTTTCTCCAAATGGTGCTTCACTAGAAGCACCTTTTCTACAGACCAGGTCACTGGTGGTAGGGTTTTGGTAGCACAAAACTTAAAGAGGAAATCCACTCACACTGGCCTGCAAACATAAGGCACCAAAATTCAGAATGTAATGTAGGGAGTGACTTTTCCTAGAACTTCTTTGTAGACGAGATGGAGAGACACATTGCCCCAGAGGATCATTCACAATATTAGTTTGGGCTAATAGTCTGTTTTGTCATCTGGAGGAGGATACAGATGGAAACATGAGTCTAAGCTACCAATTTAGTGAGATGTTGTAGGTATTTATTGTAGTAGTGTAGACACTGTACAGCAACAGAGAAGGACAATTTCCCTATACATATAGGAGCAGAGAGAATGAATTTACAAGGATCAGCAATATGCCAACTGACTCTGAAGCAAGTAGTGTCAACAGAAAAATTCTTTGCCCTTCTGTAGGAAGAGTCACTTTCCAGAACCAGTGATTCTGGAAAATGAAGGTTTAGTCAAGTATCGCAGGCACAAAGATACACAAAAACAGTAGCAAAATCCTTCATTTATTCATAGGTAGAGATGTAGTGACTAGTAACAGCAGCATTCTCCAACTACAAGCAAACTACTCTTCTGCTTTGTTGTGTTCCCTGTAACTCAGTCTTGCTTTGCTGCTCTGGACATGACTGGAAATATGGTGCTGGTAATTATGCAGAGTCCACTGGTGATAATCCATCATTTTACACATTTTTGTTGGCAAAATTATTTTTTGCCTTTGAGAAGAGCTGTACTACTGACATCTTGGTCAAATTTCATGAATGTACTCATTAAGTAATTCCTGAAGCATAACTTGAAGGGGTTGCTCTTCCTTACTTCATGCCTTGAAATGGCACTGGAAGTTGTTCTGATCTGCTGAATAAATCCTCACATCCACAAATACAATCTGAAGCAGTGAGTTAATTCCCCTTCCACTTCAGTGTCAGGCAAATCCAGCATGAGAAGGCTCTAAGAACTCCAGCTCTCTTTCCAACCCAAGATGGTAGAAAACCCTTACGGTTAGCTGGTTTCTTGAATTTATATCTGCTAGTGAAGAGATCTCACAGACCAGATTGCCCTGTTTCAAGCACTATCAAACTTGGTTCTGCACCTCAGCTTCAAACTTTGACTTTAAAAGACCTTAAACCTGACATTGAAATTGATTCCAATTTCTCCTTCATGTGCAGGCTGTTTTTTATTTTCCCCAAACCAGTTTCCTCTTTTTTGCTAGTGGGATCTGCAAATGCTTAGAGGCACCTAAAGTTTGCTCACCAGGCCCAGCTTAGCTAATAACAGATTAGGCACAAAGAAGAAAAATCAACCCTTTATTTTCCAGAAGGATTTTCTTGCTAAAGTTGTCCAGGAAAGTTGGAACACCAACTCCCACCCTTGCTACATATAGCTGGGACTATGGCAAAGAAGATGTTCAAAGTCTCCAACAGATAAATATTTTAGGGCATTTAAGGCACCCTGTGAGCACCAGCTGGAGTTTGCAGTGGAGGCAGCTGTTCCAGTATGTCAGAAAGGGGATTGCAGATTAAAACAGACAAGGCAGGCAGCTAAAGGGAGCATTTGGAGTGAGTTCCCGGTGTACACACCTCTTCTTCATTGACAGCTGTGCCTGGGGAGGGTGAGTGGAGCATGCACTTGCTCCAAAGTCTGGAACTCACAAAAGAGCAGAGCAGTGTCTCAAAATTGCCGGCAAGTGCTGCTGCTGTCTTCAGACCGTTGCCAGACGGTCGTTAGGGAGTGCCACATGTGTGTGGCAGACATTGCACCAGACACAGCTGTTGGCAGCTCCTTGCAAGTGGAAGGCCAGTGTTGCTCCCCCAGCACTGAGCTGTGAAAGGATAAAAAAGGAGGAAACTCAATTTGAACGCCAAATACACACACACACACGTGGACACAACTTTCAGAGGGCAGGAAGGGCTTGAGCTTACAAGGAGCCTTGTACCTCCTCTCCCTCTGTCCCCTGGAGTCCTTGTTGCTGTGGATTTATATGCCTGTTAAGGATCGTGGGATGAACACAGCTTGGAAACTCTCTGTGCACAACAACTGTTCTTCATGTATGCAGGGATGAATGCTTACTGTCACAGCTTCATGTCCTCACACCTTGCTTTTACACCTATGCAGAGACTAGAAACAGTGGGTTCCCAGAGAGGTGGACAGTTGGGCTGGGGCATACAAAGAAACCTGAGCACCAACTAAAGTCCTAGGCCCCAAAGAGCTTTTCCATCCATCGTCTGGGCTGGAATTTGGCTATAGCTCAGATTCCAACTCAGAGTCTGGACCCAAGGCAAGAGCTGAGCTCAGCCTGGATGGGTGCGTGCTTAGCACCCTGTCCAGGCTCCCAATGGCTTTCGGTAGGAACACAGGCCACTTAGATAGGTCAACAATGAGGTGGATTTCCTTCTCAACATGTTCTGGACTGGCACCAGAATACCTCTGTGCACACTTTTAAGAGCTGAAAGAAAAACTCCATTCATAGTCAAAGTCGATTTTGCAGATATATACAGCACATCTGATGCCATGTGCATATACTTCACTTCTGAGAATATCACAAGGACCAGGGGAAAATTACATTCACTACATATGAAATCTTTCATAGAATCTCAAGGGCTGGAAGAGACCTCAAAAGAACCCCTAAACAGAGCAGGACCATCTAGAGTACATCACACAGGAACTCGTCCAGGTGGGTTTTTAATGTCTCCAGAGGAGGAGACTCAACAACACACCTTGGCAGCCTGTTCCAATGCTCCATCACCCTCACGGTGAAGAAATTAGATCTTGTATTTCTTTGGAACCTCTTATATTCCAGCTTGTACCCATTGTCTCTTGTCCTATCATTGGATATCATTGAGAAGAGCCTGGCTGCATCCTCCTGATACTTGCCTTTTACACCCCTCAGTGACCTCTCAATCTCCTCTTCAAGCTAAAGAGACTCAGCTCCCTCAGCCTTTCATCATAAGGCAGATGCTCCACTCCATCATCTTGGTGGTCCTGCACTGAACTCTCTCCAGCAGTTCCCTGGCCTTCTTGAACTGAGGGGCCCAGAACTGGACACAATATTCCAGACGCAGTCTCAGAAGACCAAAGTAGAGGCGGAGGAGAACCTCTCTCGAGCTACTGCCCACAGCCTTTCTAATACACCCCAGGATGTCACTGGCCTTCTTGGGCACGAGGGCACATTGCTGGCTCATGCTCATCCTGCTGCCCACCATGACCCCCAGGTCCCTTTCCCTCACACAACTCTCTAAGAGTTTATTCCCCATGGGATAACATGGGGTTATTCCATCCCAGATACAGACTATACACTTTCTTTGTTGAATTTCATTAGATTTCTCCCCGTTCAACCCTCCAGCCTGTCCAGGTCTCATTGGATGGCAGCACAGCCTTCTGGTGTGTCAGCCACTCCTCCCAGTTTAGTATTATCAGCAAACTTGCTGACAGTGCCACGTTACCTTCTACCCAGGTAAGAACACCTCATATCCATGGAGCTTTTTACCTACCTCTTCAAGATGTTTTTTGTCCCACAGGAAAGTAGGACATAGTCTTGCTTTGTGAGAATTCATTTACAAGTGCACAATGACAAGATCAACACCACATTCCTCTCACAAAGGCAGAGACTGTCATGTTTGCTGCAATGTAAGAGACACAACTTATCACAGTTAAAACAATTTGGCAGAACTTGGCCTAGTAACACTCTCATCAACACGAAGAAATCTGTTTGATTTGATACTAAACTTTTCATCTACTATATTAACATCACTTTTATTCTCCTTCATCTTCTAATTTGGAATGCCAGTAGCACTAAGAAGCCTCAAAGTTCCTGTTGTGCTAGATGCTAAGCAAGCACATGGTAAACTTGCATTGCCTGCCTTCAGGCCTGAAATTAGCAATTAAAAACACAGCAATAACTTTCCAGTCCCAAAAATCTTCCCCAAATACTGCAGTAGGTTATTGCACGGCCCAGAAACACCTCAAAAACATATAAGAAATTTCTGAGTATTATGCTCCCCCACCTTTCTTGTGAACACCCAGTGGTTATTTATGGCAAAGGAATCATATTTTGACATATTGCCTGGTGGTAGTGCTCAGTCTCTCTACTCCAAAGGCAACCAGTGCTGGTGATGGTTCTCTATCCATCGCCACATGAGTTATTGCTCCATTACCAGCATGAACTTGGAACGCTGCTCAGACTGCAGTAATAACAAGACAGATAGATCTTTATGAAATCTATACTATTAACACTATTTGTTTTGCCATGAGTTGACAACTTTAGTAAATTGCTCATAATTGGCTATCAAGAAAAAAAACCCACAGCTCTGCTCACCATTATTATGGTATTGATTTTCAATAATTGCTTTTTTGAGGGGTGAGGGGAGTACATGCATTGCCTTTGTGTTGTGGGAGAGTCTGGAAAGAAACTGACTGTGTGAGTCTCTTCTGTGACTGGAATTTCACTGTAACAAAAAAAAATACACATAAAATGCTCACCAGGAGTAGCTGAAGAAAAGCTTTTTTCCTTTATTCTCTGGCATTACATTTTAGCATTAGAAGAAAATAATGGAATTAACCATGTAACTAAACACAATAGTAGCCCTGTAGGATATTCGTGTTAGTTGAAGACTGAAATATATTAACATTTAAAAACTACATAGGGTTGTTTTAAATATTCATTAGGAAATTTACAAGCTTTGGTGCAATGGCTGAGGACTCCAGTGTTTTTATAATTGGAAGCCAGTCCAGTGGAATCTTTCTCAGCCATGGGAAAGTAATGTGGCGCAGTTTCTGTTCCAATGTTAGAGATTCTTGATTATGCTAAGATATCAATACCCTGAACACATCCATGCACACACACACACCTGATATTACAGTATTGTTATGTGTCTTCTGCAATCATGATCATGGCCCAAAATACAGTGCTCTCACCTTCTTGTTTCAGATGAAAAGGACAATGTTGCTAGGAAGAATGTAAAGAGAGTCTAGTGTCCCTCAGCAGGTAAAAGATTCAGAAAATTTGCTGACAAGCACAAGCACTTAACATAAAGTCAAGGAAACTGTCAGCAACCTTATTTAGAGATGATTCACACAAAGTTCATTTACCACAAAATTACAAACTAATCCAGGAAAAAAGGAGGTATCTCTGGCACTTTTTGGTTTTCCTTGTCTTTTTTCATTTTATCAATTTTAAGCTATAAGCTAGATAAAATGTCAACATTTCTTCAGTATTTTGGCCTTCTCTCTGGGCACAGGAGAACTGCCTAAATTCTCACTTCCTCACTTTCTTGTTCTATAGATGTCAAACGATCACCATGAAAGACTGGGAAAGGAGAGTTCTGAAGATTTACCCCTCCCAGGAGATCTTTGCCCAGATTTGCTATAAAACTCAGTGTAGTCTTTGATCTTCCAGTGACTTGTACTCTTCTCTGTTACTTGAAACCCAGCATTATTATTAAGCTTAAGTAGATTGCTTTAAACTTCTAAAATATTTACTCTCCTGCCTCCCAATGGGATGTTAACAATAAAAAATAGCAAGGGCTTCTACATTTGTTTTTACTTTACATAAACGAATTAAGCAGTCTCTACTAGACTAGTTTAGACCCACAGTAATGTAAACTGAAGCAACACAAAAGAGACGCCACATCCATGTTTACAGAATAGAAATCCTGCAGGTTTTGGAGAGAGAAGTTTAGAGAAGGTGCCTAACTCATCTCTACTCTCTCGGCTGTGAGCAAACCTGCATAGGCCTCTCTGTTCATAAGGGAAACGTGTGACACTAACAGCTTGCTTGTTTGCTTTTGTATTTTTTCAAGTGAGTTCAAAGGGACTTACTTGATTGTATCCCTTCCCCCTCCCCCACCCTTCATCCTTCATAACCATTGTTTAATGAATTTTTATTAGAAAAGCATGGCTACACTTATGAAAAAAAAAATCTGTCTTTGAAACCAGGAGGAGAGTGTGTTTTCCCTGGCATTAGCCTGTTAGTTTTTAATATCAGGTTTGCACTGGAGTTGACTCCTGGTGCATTTTGGAACCATAAGCCAACAAAGTGAAGCTAATGGGAAAGGAAATAATACAGGAGAAGAGAGTCCCTTTTGAAGTGTGGGCAGGAAATCTGCACAAGTCTCTCTCCTCCTCCTCCTCGTTCTCCCTCTTTCTTCCCCTGCCTCCATCCCATGCAGTGTCTTTCTCTCCTCACAAAGAGTGACTTTTTCTCATGTTTTTGTTTAGAGGATGGGATCAAGCAAAAACATCAGCTTAATTTCAGCTTCTCAATTAGAAAAACTTCTGGAAAAAAGATTCCTTAGTATAAAAAAGGCAAACAAATCAGTAAACACAAGGAATCAATAAACTGAGGATTCAACTCTACAGTTTTGGACAAGGTAAGAGATGTTGCCTTCCACTAAGCTTTCCACTGCAATATGCCTCCCATAAAACCTCTGAGAACCAGCAGTACTTCTCGGTTCAGTGAAGAAACAGGAGCACATCATAGATGTTTCAGAGGCCTCCTTGCACTCTGTCACATTTAAAACATGAAGAAGAAATTGCCAGGCAGAATCACCTCCAGCTCTTAAGCAGCACACTGGTGATGCAAAACATTGCCAGATCACAGTCATAGATTGGATTGTGGCCCATTCTTTGCTGTCATCCTTCATGAAGCTCAACATGGTTTCTGTAACTGTCACAAGGCTGGGCTAATGTTGGTTATCTCTTTTTCTCTTAGTTATAGCTTCATTGTATCCTGGAGTAACAAACGTTCAGTAGGAAAGTTTCTAATTTGGGATATGGAGGTTTGACTTCTTTGCCTACTCAGTTGACTACTTTGTCACAGGCCTTTTTGTGACATTCAGGTAAGTTACTCTCAACTATTTAACAAAAAATGGTATCTCAAATATCTTTGTGATTTTATTTTGAACACTGCATCTCGGAAAGCCATAATCACACTTTTTTATCATACAGGAGTAGCTGTGAGGAAAAAAAGAGGGGAAAAAAAAAACAGATAATGCAGCACTGGACACCATCAAAACATCAAGAGACTTGAAAAAGAGATACAATGGAAAGTGAAACAGATTATAGATTTTAAAAGCGGTGAGTTTGCCCTCCCTGTCCTTAGAGGATTCCAAAGGCCCCCAAGTACCTTTCCCCTCTCTGTTGGGAGGGGGAGGAGTGAACGGTGGCTGATTGTGGTCCTTTGTTCCTGGAAAGGCCTAAACCACAACAACAATGTATTTGTGGGTCATCTCATCACATGCTGGCAGCAACAATTTGTTGTGGTTCCTAGAGATACTTGAACACCTAACTCTAACAAGCACAGAAGAAACTAATGTGATCATAAGACAGAGGGTAACTTCCTCCAAATGTCAAGATCTTTCTCAAAACCAGTTCCTTCATAGCACAAACATGGACTTGTTTGTTAAGCTTGGCAAGTACCTTTCTCTCCATCAAGAGAGTGAGCATGAGCTGAGGAAATAACTCCCTGTTATTTTTTATTTGCTGCTTTTGCTGATGATAAGAGAAGGTCAATAGAGCAGCACATGACAGGCTTGCTGAAATATTCCTTTGTCTTATGTGAGAGGATTGACAAATTGTTAATACCATGATCCAATTGTACATTTCTCATCAAGGACTAAGCGTGGCTATACACTACAGGGACAACAGTAGATAATAACCCATTCAGAAAGTGTGCTAGGTGTACAAAATGCTACACACTTTAACTTGACATGTGCTTTTATAATCTATCACAAAAAATACACCATTACACAGCCATTGTTTGGTGTTTTCTACATTTAAGGTGTTGAAATAGCATTGATCATCTTCTGAAGATATCTGTGTCAGTTAGCTACTCTGCATCGCTTTTAAAGCTGGTGAAAAGATTCGTGTCATTTCTTCCAAAAGCAGAAGGCTTATGAATCTCATGTGCTTGTTTCCATCACTTACCTAGAGAGCATTGAGCAACCAGCTCAGATGTAGCTGTCTGCGGGAGAGAAGGTTGATTTCCAGTGATTTCCATCCCTGGGGAATAGATCTAATCTGGATTTTGAGGATCAGTGCAGGAAAGACACAAGATGCTAGAAAACATGGTCTGAAAGAGGCTGGAGCATTGACAGAGCTGTGACAGCAGTTTGATCCAGGCTGTAGAGGCTCCGTGTGCACTAGCAAAACACTAGTTAAAAAATTACACTGGCTAATCCCTGCTGACTTCTACAAGTGTCCTCAGTGTCAACATAGGCTTTAACGTACTAAGTGGTCTGACTCCATCTGCCACCATAGAGGATGGTATTGTTGCAGTTTGTGACCTTGGTGGCAACCCTAAATGGCACTGATTAACCCTTCTGCCTGCAGCAACTGCAATAGAATCAGAGAATCACAGAATGATAGGGATTGGAAGAGACCGCTAGAGATCATCCAGCCCAACCTCCTGCTGAAGCAGTTTCACCTCAATTGGGTCACACAGGAACATGACCAGGTGGGTTTTGAAAACCTCCAGAATATGTGACTTCACACTCTCCCTGGGCAGCCTGTGCCAGTGCCCTATCACCCTCATGGAAAAGAAATGTCACCTCATATTTAAGTGTTCCAGTTTGTGCCCATTACCCCTTGTCCTGTCACTGGGCACTACAGAAAAAAAAAATTCCCTATCCTCTTGACACTCACTTTTTAGTTATTTAAAAGCATTTATAAGGTCCTATCTCAATCTTCTTCACAGACTCTTAAGAGAGATGCTTCAGTCCCTTCATCATCTTGGTGGCCCTGTGCTGGACCTCTCCAGAAGTTCTCTGTCCCTCTTGAGCTGTGGAGCTCAGAACTGGACACAAGACTTCAGGTGAGGCCTCACACGGGCAGAGTAGAGGGAGAGCAGAATCTCCCTTGACCTGCTGGCCACACTCTTCTTGATGCATTCCAGGATGCCATTGGCCTTCTTGACCACGAGGGTACATTGCTGGGTCATGCTTAGTTTATTATCAAACAGCACTGTCAGGTCTCTCTCTGCAGAGCTGCTCTCCAGCAGGTCAATCCCCAGCCTGTGCTGGTGCATAGGGTTGTTCCTCTCCGGATTGCAAGACTCTACACTTGCCCTTGTTGCACCTCATGAGGTTCCTCTCTGCCCAACTCGCAAGCCGGTCGAGATCCCACTGAATGGCAGCACAGCCTTCTGGCGAATCAGTAAGTCCTCCCAGTGTGGTGTCATCAGCCAACTTGCTGAGGGTACACTCTGTCCCCTCATCCAGGTCGTTGATCAGATCATATTGAACAAGACTGGCTGCAGAATCAATCCCTGAAGAACTCCACTGGCCACAGACCTCCAACTAGATTCTGTGCCATTGATCACCACCCTCTGGGTTCTGTCATTCACCATCCACTCATCCAATCCACACTGCCTGAACTTTCCTATCAGAACATTATGGAAGACAATGTCAAAAGCCTTGCTGAAATCAAGGCAGATGACATCCACTGCTCTCCCCTCATCTAACCAGCCAGTTATGTCATCATAGAAGGCTATTAGGTCGGTCAAGCAGGATCTCCCCCTTGTCAGTCCATGTTGACTCCCCCTGATAACCTTCTTTTCCTTAATGTGCTTAGAGATGACATCTAGAATGAGTTGTTCTATCACCTTTCCACAGATAGAAGTGAGGCTGACTGGTCTGTAGTTTCCAGGGTCCTCCTTCTTGCGCTTTTTGGAGTCACATTGGCCTTCCTCCAGTCCTCGGGCACTTCACCTGTACTCCACAATCTCTCAAAAATTATGGAGATTGGCTTATCAATAACATCAGCTAGATCCCTCATCTGTTGTGGGTGTATCCTTTCAGGACCCATGGATTTATGGGTGTCTAGTTTGCCTAGTAGATCCCTAAACCAATCTTCCTCAACCAAGGGATGGTCTTCCTTTCTCCAGACTTTCTCCCTATCCTCCAGGGAGTGAGCTTTCTGAGGGTTGGCCTTAGCAGTAAAGACTGAAGCAAAGGCGGCATTCACTAGCTCCACCTTCTCTGTATCCTCCCTTACCAGGCCACCCTCCTTGTTCACATTTTCCTTAATCTTCCTTTTGCTGCTCATACATTTGAAGAAGCTCTTCTTCTTGTCCTTCACATCCCTTGACAATTTTAATTCTGAGGGATTTAGCCTTCCTTGTTACACCCCTGCACACTCTGACAACATTCCTATACCCTTCCCAAGCAATCAGATCCTTTTTAAACATTCCATACAATTCCATCTTCCATTTCAGTTATTCCAGAGCTCTTTGTTCATCCATGCAGTCCTCTTACCTCCTTTACCTGATTTTTTTACTTCTAGCGATACATCAGTCTTGTTCTCGGAGGAAGCGGCACTTGAATATTAACCAGCTTTCTGGGGTACCCCTTCCGTCTAGAATCCTAGTCCAGGATACCTCCAAGCAGGTGTTTTAAAAAGCCAAAGTTAGGTCTCCTGAAGTCCAGGTTCACAATCCTGCTTTTGCTGCCCTGCTTCTTCCACATAGGATCCCGAACTCCACCATCTCAACAAGCGGGGTATACGGAGGTCTGGAGGAAAGGGACACTATTTGGAGATTGTTGTGCCACTACAGACTTGCTGAAGTCACTCCTTCATCCAGGAGATCTGAAATTCAGGTGACAGAAAAACTAACCATGTGTTTGACAATTTTGGCTGCCATGGTGGGCAGGCAGTCCTGCTAGGCCCTGAGAAATAGCAGCCATCATGCTAAAAGGCCTGCCACCACCTTGCTCATGAGGTATGAAGACATTAAGGGATTAATGGGATTAATTCAGTTTCTTTATGGAGGCGTGTGTCCTTCTCACTGACTTTTCTCAGATACCCTTCCTTCTACCAGATGAAAAAAATTATGTATGAGATATGAAGTCTTGCCATCCTGATTTAAACAAAGCCCACTGATGCAAAAATATCTCTCTCTAATGATTTCAGTAAGGTTTGGACTTCATTAAAGAAATGAATAATGACCTTGATACAATCTCCTGCCTAATACAGCCACCAGCATATCAGCTATATCAGAGCCAAGGAGTGCAGCTTCACATTAGAGGCAAGTTAGAGGGTAGCTGCTGATCACTACCAGAGGAAGTGGAGACCTTTGTCAGGGAGAATGTGCACAATTTGATTGCTGGCCCTGCTTTTCTGGCCCACATCTGAATAGATAAACTGAGTTTTCAAACCTTCTATGGGAGCTTATGTGAATACTGCAGACTTATTTCTGGGTCCAGGACAACCATATGTTCTCATTAAGATCAGTATTGCAGCCCTGCAGGTTTAAAGTCTGTATGCACATGTTATGAAGCATGCAAGACCACATGACACCATTCAAGGCAGCATAGGAGTTTGGGTACAGGACCTAAATGACCTGCTAGAAAGGCAATGGGAATGTGTAGCCTTGAGCATTCACAGAGGAACAATGCTTGGTGATAGGAGTCATTTCCCCTCAGGAGGGATGCTGAAAGGACAGTTGTGCTCAGTACACAGATGCAGCTCTCACAAACTCAGGAAGGCAAGCTGGACCAGCTTCATTTCCTGACCATGTCACAGCGTCCCTGTGTTACAGGGCAATCTGAATTTACCTTATATGATTTCTCTATGCCTTATAGTTTCTCTTTAACAGAAAGGAAGTAATAACTCATCCCACCTCCCCATGATGTACAGTCACTCCTGTTTCTGGGGCAGGTGGAGACCTGAAAGTTCCTCAGCTGAAAATCTTCAAGTATTTGATGTAAAGTTAAATATAGGACCACAATGGTGTCAACCTGTCTCAGAAGGCTGTTTCTCCACCCTTCAAAGAAGGCCGATAAAACTAGTGGATCGAGAAAATTATTTCAGCAGAGTGAGCCTGAAGGTTACCTTGGCTGTAAGAGGGCTCAGAACACAAGTCCAAAATACCAGTTTATTAAAAAGTGGTGAGGTAAACCGCACTTGCAGGAGCAAGGGGAATCGTTCCACATTTTTAGCTCCAGAAGGCTGGAAGAACCCTTTACCTGATGTCATTCTAATGTGCTCTGTAAATACACTAAATAAAAAGGGGTGTCCTGCACAAAATGAAAACTTGCACAATTCCTTAAAAAAAGCCAAACCTTAAACATGTGAAAGCTTATGAAAAATTAGATGATGTGAAAAACATTTTAAATCAAAGCAGCAGGTAAAGCTGGAAATAAAGTTATCTTCAGTTAAAATCTCTATGTACCACATTGACGGTAATGCTTCATTTCCTGTAGACTGTAAGTAAATCAAAGCCTACTTTGAGTTTCCATATCTGTCTAAGATCTCATCTCCAAGAATGTATTATTTTGGCATTTCCCACATTGGAATTACTTCTGGTCCAAATTTGAGTAATAGAGTATGATAACATATTAACAAGTAATAAGCATGAAATTTTTATCCATTTTAAAATTTATTACTGAGAAAGAAAATAAACACATAAAATAGACATTATTTCAAAAGTAATCAGCAATAGAACTGAGAAAACAAAAGACTTAGGTCACAAGAGAAAAGCAAAAAGAGAGGAAAGTGTAACTAATTGGTGGCATTATTGCAGAGAAAGAATGTAAGAAAAACTTCATACCTATTCAGGAAAAGTAAAACAGATGTGTGAAATGTCTGACTGAGCTATTGTTTTAACTTTGTAATCTAAAATAGCTTACTTGATTTCATTTTAACAACAGATTAGTTTAGCAGACAGTTTGGATTAGCAGCAACATATAAAAATAAACATACTACTCTTAAAACTTAAATACTCAGCTTACAAGATGCAGGACAACAAGAATCAGGAAAATGTTAGTCTTGAACTTTTAGATTATAGAGCCAAACATATGCCCATTCCACAGAGACAAGGAATTAACAAGAATTCTCACACTAAATAATGTATTACAAAAAATATTTGTGATTATGAATTCACTGAGAAGCAACTCAAACCCTGCTCTATGCCACAATTGCAAAGGATTACAAAATATATTTACACCTATGCTATTTTTAGAAAAAGAAGCATAAGCCCATACCTTGCTTTTCGTATGAGAAGGAACCTGACACAAGTCAGAAATCATGAGTTGGGTGTTTTGTAAAAAAACAATACGTGTTGCTTCAGTTGTAACAGAAGTGAGGGGAAAAGCTGTTTGTAGTTAACAAAAGCTCATTTCTAACATGCTTTTCACACAGCAGCAGAAATCAGGATTAACGGATCTGTGGAGAGGAGGTGTCTGGGCTGGTAACCAGAAAGAGAATGAGACTAGGAGAAAACTGCTCTTATTCCCTTGTAGGCAGACAACTGTCTTTTAGAGAGCGGTCTCAGAGCCTGCACTACCTTCTAAGTCATAAACATTCACATACGTTTGAGGTTTTATGCAGGATCTTGTACAATAGTCCTTTCCAGTACTGTCAAGCTGGATGTGATTTTAATGTCATGGTGTTTTCTGTCACAGTCATTTTTCTACCATCTGTTAGAGGTCAACACTAATACAGGTTCTCTATGTTTTAGGCTCCTTTAAGTCAGTTAAGGCTTAAGTCTGCTACTGATTTCAGCACATTTTGACTCTTGCCATCAGGGTAAAGACTTGCATTTGGATACACAGAATCACAGAGACCATTCATTTGCAGGAGATGGGCAGGGTGCTCCTGTGATTAGTAGCTACCTCAGTGGTTATAAGAGCTTTCAGTGCAGTCTGTAAATTCCTGCATGCTCTGTCTGTAAGGATAGCCAGTCTTCCTCGGAAAAGACTACAGCAAGGAGGAAGGGGATGTGATGTTCTCCACATTCATAATGAATAGGCTGAACCCAGCAGGTTTTAAATACAGCAATATAAGTTTAAGATAGACATTAAAATATGTTATAATACCAAAAATGCAGAAACGTTGTGAAGACTTCTCAACTGGAAACCTGTAAAATGAGTTAGGCCTATATTTGTGGGGAATGGCTTAGGAAGGCAGAGCCTGGGCTATATCTGAGGATCCTTCTGTTTTTCATGGAGTAATATTCATTTGATCGAGTACTGACAAACACATTGGCTACTCATCTCAGGTGTATGGCAGGTAGAGTTTGATGTGTATTAAATCCAGACAACTTGTAAGAAGAGTTTCAGTTCAAACCAAGAATCTCTACCAAGGAGTTGCTTCTGTTTGGAAACATGACTACAAAAGAGGAATGCTTGGAAAAAGATATTGCAAGTGCATCAAAGCTGACTACTGAAGAGATCGAGGAATGTCAGACCAGGGACACATATCTCCTAGCAAAATAACTTGTAGGTAAATGTACAAGGCAACACAGAATAAAACAAGCATAATACAACAAGAGCAGCAATTTGAGCGTGCATCTCCTGTGGAGAAGAAAAAAAATAGTGATGTTAAAAAACAGAAAGAAAGACTCTAGTGATAGGTAGGAATCTACAAAGGTCATTTTTGAAAGGTCATCTGAAAATAATGCATCTGAGACTTTTTCTTCTAGATCTGTTCCCTGTCATGACAGCTGTGTCTATCCCCAACACATCACTCTGAACACCCTCCCTTTTCTGCTTCTTCCTTCAGCTTTATTTACCGAAAATGATATCACATGGCATGGGATCTTCCTTTGCTGAACTCGACTCATCTGTCTCAGTTCTGTCTGCTCTCAAGTCCTTGTGCAGCAACAGTCTGCTTGCTAATGAGGTAGTTATCACACAATTTGTTCTTCTGTTTGCTAAATCTCTGTTTAGATTTTCATAGTTGTCTGAGGCAAAGTATTGTGTCCAGTAATGTACTTATGTCCAAGACAGCCAATGCCAGATGGTTCCAAGATGGACCCACCACTGGCCAAGGCCGAGCCCATCAGCAACAGCAGAAGTGCGTCTGTGATAGTATATTTAACAAGGAGAAAAAACCTGAGCAACTGCAGCCGAAGACAGGCATAAGAATATGTGAGAGCAGCAGCTCTGGTGACATCAAGGTCACTGAAGAAGGAGGGGAGGAGGTGCTCCAGGCACCAGAGCAGAAATTCCCCTGCAGCCTATGGTGCAGCCCATGGCGCAGCTGGCCCTGCCCTGGCAGCCATGGAGGCCACTGCTGAACAGAAATCTACCTGGGGCCCAAGGAAGACCCTATGCCAGAGTCGGTGCATGCCTGAAGGAGGTTGTGAACCTGTCAGAAGTCTGTGCTGGAGCAGGCTCCTGACAGAACTTGTGAATCTAGGAAGAGAGGAGAGGAGCTCATGCCACAGCAGGTTTACTGTCAGGAATTGTGTCCTCTTGGGGGTCTCATGCTGGAGCAGTTTGAGAAGAAATGCAGTCCAAGTGAAGGACTGACCCTACAGAAGTTCATGAAGGACTGTCTCCAGTGAGAGGGACCCTATGCTAGGGCAAGGGAAGAGTAGGAGAAGGAAGATGGTAGCAGAGACAATGTGATGAACTGACTGCTACACTATTCACCATCCACCATCCCCCATCCCCCTGCACTGCTTTGAACAAGGAGGTAGAGAAATCAGAAATGAGGTTGAGCCCAGGAAGAAGGAAGGGGTGGAGGGAAAGGTTTTTAAGATTTAGTTTTTATTCCTCATTACCTTTCTTACTTACAATTGTCCATAAGTTAAACTAATTTCCCCAAACCAAGTCTGTTTTGCCCATGACAGTAATCAGTGAATGATCTCTCCCTGTCTTTATCTTGACTCTGTTCATTTGATGAGTGAGAGTGGCTTGGTGAGCACCTGACATCCATCAAAGTCAACCCACCACAGATAACCATTTTCTTCTTAGAATTAGATATACTATTTTTCCTTCTAAAATGAAACCAAATAGCTAAATATTAAACTAAATATCTATGAACCTAGGATAATGATGCAGTGTAGAAGAATACAGGCATGAGATGATAACAAAAGGGACACGGCATGATACTGGAGACCCTTGAGCTACTAATTTATCAATAATCAATTACTGATAATGAACCAGTGTCAGCTCAGGCAATTAAATGGCCAAGATCCTTCTTTCCTCAAAGCCATGATGGAGAGCTGCTGATCAGGTCAACTGCTCTTCCTTCAGCTGCTCAGCTCTCCCCCCTGCAGCAGAGTGAGAAAAGCACATCTGTGCTATTGTATAAAAGCCAGCATCACTCAAACTCAGGTATCTCAAATAAGTGCCTTAAGTTAATGTGTTAGTTATCTGGCATTAATTAACAGTTAATTAACAGTCACATTATCTCTTAAGTTAAAAGCATCTTTTCAGAGCTCCCAAGCCATTCATTTACCATGGGTGGGGCTACCTTGGGAAAAAGTTGTTGGCTTAGTCTCAATATTTCCCAAAATGGATGTTTCACTAGGAACCTCTTAGATGCTGGATGGTCTTTCCATGAGGGAAGCTGGGCTTTTGAAGATTTTCCTGCTGTAGTGGCAAATTACTGTTTTGTTGTTTTTTTTTTTTTTTTAAGCAAATTGTCTCCCTCTCCCAAAAAAGGGGGAAAGTCTGCCTGTTTTCTAGAGCCAGAGAAGCAGAATACTCATCAGTAACTGAATCTCTTCCTCTGGAAACATTCAAAACCCACCTGGATGCGTTTCCTGTGTGATCTAGTCTAGGTGGTCCTGCTCTGGCAGGGGTCTGGACTAGATGATTTCTCAAGGTCCCTTCCAGCCCTTGAGATTCTGTGATTCTGCAATCTGTTTGTCTATCTTGCAGATATGAAATTTACACAGCCCAAGAGGAGCCCATAGCTGGAGAATGCAGGGTATGAAAGTGAGCCTGGCAAAGGAGAGCTTGGGAAATCAAAACTTGAAGCAGATCCTGTGTGCTTGAGATGTTTGCTTCAATTAAGAGCAAGACAACTTTATTATCAGCAAATCAGGCCAAGCTTCCCTTGCATCCTTTATCCACCCCAAAATGTCACCAATCAGGCATTTATTCAAGCATAGCCTCCCTTCCCCTCACATAACCCAAATGGTGCAGGAACATTTTTCAGGAGACAGAAGAACACACCTGTTTTGTAGGCTGGGAATCTTCACAATCACATTCACATGTCTTTCACAGTACGATGAGAGTGATGCTGAGGATCAGCCTGTGACTCAGCCTTGACCTTTTCTTCTGTGGCACTGCCTTAAGTGGTGCAACCTAAAAGTGGCAAATAAAAACACAAAGCAAGCAGTGAGGCAGTATTTGCATGTGTCTCTTGCTTACCTCCACCCCTACCAGCAGCTAGAAAAGTAGAAAGCACATGAAAAGCAACTTTTGACTACTCCAGTACATTTTGCCTGCCTCAAGACTGTGAGATGTGACCTAAGACTATTTTAATTAAAATGTAATATCAATTTGATTTGAACCACCACCTTTGATACCAAACTCAACAACTTTATGCAGTAGGCTTGAGTGGAGATAAAAAATTGATGTGTTAAATAATTTAGGCATCAGAGAGAGTCCCATGACCATAATATAAACATATTGATGTTGGCAAGAAAACATTTATTATTAATTTTACATAAGAGCTACAAAGTTCCAGGTGTATTTCCTAATTTATGCCAAAATTTGTAGACACACAGACTTTCATGCTAATTAGAACTGATTTATTTGTATCAATTTACATTTATGTTGAGAGAAACAATAATCATACAGAAGAAGGAAGATTATTCTAAATTTTTTTATGTCTTTTTGGCCTGAACACGCATTCTTAATAAGTTTTCAGTGCTGTTGCAGTAAATAAGTAGGTGTTTACAAGGAAACAAAAGGTATTAGCTAACCATTTTTGGAATTGTCATGGCAATGCCCCAGATTTCCTATAAAATCCTGAATAGATACTGACTGCAATTTTATTTTCTTCTGTGTTCATCTTCTTTTCCTAGAACGATGACCCCCATCTATGGACTATAAGTATGTGTATATAGATATATATATACACCCTGTGTCAGTACACATCTGTGTGTGACGCAGATATACATACATACATTCAGGAGGATATGTATTCATGTAGGATAAACAAAAGTGTGGAAAACACCAAATTTGCAAGAAAGAATTTGCATATTCTTGTTGCTGTTAATAATCACTTGGCAAAGGGTCGCTCTTGCAGTTTCTTCACAATATGGAACTTTGAGCAGACTCTCATTTTCTGAATACTGCAACTTTAAATGGAGAAATCCTTTTGCCTGCTCTCATTTAAATTCAAACACAGATACTACAGTAAGTCACTGTGTCTGCTCTCTTCACAATCTGGGCCCAAACTTCCTAACAAAGATTTTCATGCCAAATTTTTAGACACCTAAATTTAGAGAGAAAACCAGTGTGGGTTTGTTATTGGGTTTTTTTCTTATTCAGCATTTTCCTGTCCTGAAATAACAGTTATGGAGGCAGAACAGACCAACTGAGCCCCAGTTCTGGCAGCTGCACTGTGCTGAACAAAGCAGCTTGGAGGAAAGAGTATGGCAGTTCTTAGGTGGCATCTTGCTGCTGGGACTGGCTCCAGCAAAAAGAGCAGGCTGAGACTGCAAGGAGCCACAGCTGGACCTCCTTGAATTCGGATACTGCCCAAACAGTGTCTGCCTTGCCACTATCACTGAAGCTGCTGTAAATTTCAGCAAGGACCAGGGATGGGAGAGAGTTTTGGAGTTGTTTTCCTCAGTCCCAATGCAGCACAGCCCAGGCAGCCCAGGCAGCCCAGGAGAGCCGTCCGTCCATATTATGCAGCTTATGTATAATAAAACACAACTCATGCATTTTTAGATCATCAGCTGCAGTATTAAAACAGGCACCTTGCTGAGAAAATAAATACAGAAAAACATGACTAGAGGAGGCGGCATAATCATAGAGCAACTGAGAGCAAAATCAGAACTACTCCTTTTTTTCTCTTACTTTTTTTTTAACTACCTTAATTAAAGACTTCCTCAGCATCGACACAAAGGGAGTATTTAATGTGAACTTTAAAAAAAAAAAAGATTTAAAGGTTTAATATACCTTCAGAAAAAAAAAGCAGTTAAAAGATTTCCTTAAAAAAAAAAAATCAAGGTCCACAAATGGCTGGTGAAACTCCATAAAGCAGCTGGAACTTGTTAATAGTCACACTCTCCTGTGACCTGAGATGCAGAAATCTAACCATGAATTTTTTACAGATATCCTTTAAAACAAGTGCTGGCTGATATGTCTGTGTCCTGCTGGATTAAAATTTTCTGAAACACTGTGGCACCTAGAGGAAATCACCTATCCTTACATTTAGGCTTCAAAAATAAAACCTTTTAATTTCTTTTTCTCAAAAAGTATAAATAAATAAAAAGAAATACCCAATCAGTAGCAGTGACTCACTATTAAAAACCGACAGTATACTTTTCCCTTTACTCTGCACATATGGTTCCTCTGAGAGACCAAAGTTAATGAATAATAATAGTAATTTCTTCATTAGCCATTGCTAACTTTGATACCATGTGAAAAGGTTAAATCCAAGAAAGCAGTTGATGAGCCCAATAAACCTTCTGGATCTAAACAACCAGAACTTTGCAGGGAGTTGATAAACAGAATCTAAACGTCTCTGTCTTAATCACAGCCCCCTAGACAGACCTTCAGCAGAAAATATACTGAGTCACGCTTCCAGACACTGAAATCAAAATCCAGATTTAGATTTTAGTCACATCTTATTGAGAAAAACTGAATGTTTTATTAAACTAAGGGTTCCTCTGAACACCATTAACACTCATAATTCTAGAGTTATGCAGAAGTAAAGGCCACACTTTCCTGCAGGATTTTGCCCTGATGCATCAAGGATAAAGGCCCTACTGTAGACCATCCAGTGACCTGTCTAATCTTACTGTAACAGCTCCTCAGTTCCTTCCTTGAGCAGGAAGAAAATAGCACATGCTCGTCCAAGCAAGCTGATTGGCGTGCCAATGCAGCAGGAGCTGGCTTTAGACAAAGTCTTAGTGACTTTCTTGTCATGCACCAGACATTTAGCAAGGTTTACTGTATAAGCTGGAGGACACCACTAGCCTCATGAGAACTACCTTCTGGACTAAAGCATGTCTGCCTTGAGGTGCAGGTGGAGTGAACGCAAAACTGTTGGCAGTGGCCAATACACTAGTCCCTGTGGTGATGCCAGCACAAGGTTTAAAGACGTTGTGCCTAGACTGGAGGATCCTTATTAAGACAAATCGTCCATGAGGTGGCCTTTAGTAAGCAAATTCAGGAGTGGGACCTTGTTTTCAAAAGCCCCCAAAACATATATAAATTTAGGGGTGCAGCAAAGTACATATTGCCTGTCTGAGCCATTACCTACTTGCTGGAGGTATGCTCAGATTCTTATCATTCACCTTCAAAACACAGCAGGATTGATGCACTGTGCTAGCACTGGAACAGCTGAGTCCTTTTGTCTGCTTAACTGTGGCAGGGAAAGCCATATGATTTCCCTGTGCCTCTATTCCTTTATTAAAGAGATCTTGGAGGAGGAGTAGCGGTTTTAAGCATTTCTCCTCCCACATTTTTTTCTGTCTTGCTCTGGGTTTGTAAAAGGCCCAGCAAGTATTAAAGCCTAAGCATGGCTGTAATAATAGAGCCCTTGGGAAAGGTGGCACTTCCATGGCTGCAGGTGTTGAAATACTCACCCTGAGATCTCCGTCTCATTAGCTCTGCTCACCAGTCTCCTTATTATGAGAAAGGTTATTACAACATTGTGCCTATGTGAAAGAAGTCAGGTTCTGATTTGGACATATATCAGCCTCCCAGAAGCACCACCACATTTGGAAAAGCCCAGCTGTCAGTCTTAGCAAAAAGGCCAAGAGCTGGAAAGATACGAAGACCAACTCTACTGGGCCCTGCAAAAGGTCATTCAAGGTCAAATCAGGGTGGTAATATGGGAAAGCTCGCTTGGCTGGAGCTCGTCCAATGCCAATTCTACAAGGTAAACTACAGTCTTTAGGGCCGTCACTTTCCTTCACAACCACTAAATTCAGACAAACATTTTTTAAAAAAACAATCTCAGAAAAAGTTAAACTAACAAGCTCTAAATAGGGAAAGGTGTTAAATTATGTGTGGCCTCATTCTTGTGCTGTCCCTGACAAACAAAATGTGTCCAAAAGAGAATTACAAGCTATGAAGCTGTTAAACTTTCCTTGGACCCTTTATTTCAGATTCCTTATGAAGGAGTTGATAGACTGGATACGTCAGCATGCTGTGTGATAGAGGCCATAAGGAGAAGGGAGAAGAGTGATTCTCTTCTCTCTACATACACACACACACAAACACACGTATACACACATTGCCATTGAAATGAATGAACCCATTCATAGGAATCACAAGTTCTATTGGTTTATTAGGCTTGGAACCAAGTCACACCATCTCAACCTGCCAGAGTTAAGTTGTACATACCAGAGAAATGTCTCACCTGCAGTACCTGTCAGTCTATTTCTCATTAACGTAATCCTTATGATGGACCAAGTCCTGAAGGCCTTTTGCAGCCCTGAAAATAGGTAGAAGGAGCTTTTCTGCCTCATATCACAGTCTCTGGGACTCACTACCTCCTTCAGAGGCAGGCAGTGTTTCCCGCAGGAATGACTGCCGGTGGGAGGAGGGACATTCCTTGAGGTTCCCTGTTCAGAGACTTCTCAGAAAACATCTCTCTGGGTGGGTTGGCATCTCCTCTGCCAGTGGGAGCAAATGGCCTATCTCCCACAGGATCTTAGCCGATCAATCTTAGGCGGAGGGCAAGTTGCCTCTAGGTTGTCTTCTGGCCCTCAGTAGCTCTTCCTTCTGTGGTCTTCAGTGCTACTCAGCAGCAGAGGTGCTGGGAATAATCCTCTGTCTGCATCCAGCTGCCTGTGCACTGCAACAAGAGCCTCACAGTGCCCTGCCAAGCTGCTCAGCCTTTGAAGGCACATTACCAAATACCACACGTTCCATTCCAAGGCAGAATGTAACGACAGCTATAATTAAAACCGTTATTAATGCAAACACGTTAAGTCACAATAATAACTAAACTGTCCAACAGTGTCTGAGGTGATGTCTCGCTTCCTCTGGAAGATCAGACTTGTTCCTGTCAGAAGATGGGATAGCTGCTTCTCCTGGCTAGTTCATAGCCTGAAGACCTATCGTCTAAACATGCTGAGTTTGTTTCCTGTCTCATACAACCATCTTTTCACCCGTCTACAGGACAAAAGCTCACTGGGACTAGCATACAGCTGAAAGGATGAGTTGACCCTGGCTGGATGCCAGATCCCCACCAAAGCCACTCTATCACTCCCCTACTCGGCTGGACAAGGGAGAGAAAATATAATGAAAGGCTTGTGGGTCAAGATAAGGACAGGTTGATCACTGTGCTATTACCATCATAGGCAGAACTGACTCAACTTGGGGAAATTAGTTTAATTTATTACCATTCAAATAAGAGCAGGATAATGAAAGATAAAAACAAACTTGAAATACCTTCCCCTCACCCTTCCCTTCTTTCGAGGCTCAACTTTTCTCCTGATTTTCTCTATCATTTCCTCTTCTGTAGCACAGAGGGATGAGGAATGGGGGTTGTGGTCAGTTCATTACTCGATGTTTCTCCCACTTCTTCCTCCTCTAGGGTAGGGCTCCTCATGCTCTCCCCCTGCTCCAGCATGTGGTCTCTCCCATGGCAAACAGTCCTCCAGGAACTGCTTCAATCAAAGTTCTTCCCACAGGCCACAGTTCTCCAGCATGGGTCCTTCCACAGCTGCAGTCCTACAGGAACAGAGTGCTTCAGTGTGGATGCCGCATGAGATCAGAAGTCCTGACAGCAAGCCTACTCTATTGTGGGTTCCTCTCTGTCCATGGGTTCACAAGTCCTGCCAGAAGCCTGCTCCAGCACAGGCTTCTGAAGGGATGACAGCCTCCTTTGGGCACCCACTTACTCTGTCAGGGGGTCCTCTTTAGGCTGCAGGTGTGCCTCTGTTCCACAGCTGCCTCTATGGCTGCAAGGACAGGGCCTACCTCACCATGGACTGCACCACGTGCTGCAGGGAAATCTCTGCTCCAGTGCCTGGAGCAGCTTCTCCCATTTCTTCACTGACCTTGGTGTCTGCAGAGTTACTGCTCTCACATATTCTTAGTCTTATCTTTGGCTGCAGTTCTGCAAGGTTTTTTCCCCTTGTTAAATATGTTATGGCACTGCCACCATTGCTCTTGGGCTCAGATTTGCCTGGCAGTGGGTCAATCTTGGAGCTGTCTGGCACTAGCTCTGTTGGACATAGGGGAAGCTTGTAGCAGCTGCTCACAGAAGCCACCCCTGATGTGGCCCTGCTACCAAAACCTTGCCACACAAACCCAATAGAGCTGATTAAACCAATATCACACTGCAAATTGCCTACAGTCACATGCACCTAATTCTGGCCAGTTGCTGTCAAGGAAGGTGTATTAGTCAAGAAAAGATGCTTGATGTTTATGAGCAGCTCCTTATCTTCCAACAAAAGCATCTCTAAGTAGTCAGAATAAGAGTATGTACATAGTTCACAGTGTTCTGGCTTGGATTTTTTTTTCCCTAATCAATGTAAATAATCTATGTGTACCTCACTTCAGCAAGTTTTTTCTCTATACCATCAATACAACACTTTCTTATGCGTTGATCTTTATTGCTGGCATATGCAGCAAAACCTAAGAGCCTCCTCAATGCCCCTGTTCATTTAAGGTCAAAAGAACTCTTCTCCTTGCTTTAGAATGTTTTTCCTCAAAGAACTATTGACCTCTGTGACTACTTTTCACATATTTTTTAATAACAACTTTGAAGTCGTGATTCTTGAAACAGGATTTCATTGTTATAGTAGTTCCCCTTACATTTATGATAGTGATGATTAATATGTTGGGTTTGTCACTGTCATTTTAATCTTAGTTTCTCTGTGTAGAGATCCATCCAAAGTAGTCAATCTGGAACTCACAGTCCTTAGCTCACCTCAGAACAGTTTATTTTTATTAGCAAAACATGCTAATTTTGGACTTTGCCACCTCTGTCAAATGTTTTAAAGACTGTGTCTGCATCTCCAAATTTCTTCCAGGTTCAGATTCAATTTACAAATCATCCATTTCTAGTTGAAAAAAAAAAGTAAGCTGCGAATTCTCTGGAGTGTTTGCAGGGCCATTTTCAGTAACAGCAATAAGTGGTTTGCAGTCGATTTCAGCTAATAAAATAGTAATAGCTAAGGCCTCCCACAACTAAGACATGAAGTCTTTTACAACCATGCCAAAGCCTGCTTGTCTATCTGAGCTTATTAACTCTCATTTCCTGTTAGCATCTACTATGCATAAATCACTGGTCTATAGCTGTGACCACTGTCTTGACAGAAGATTGCACCAAAATCTCTCTTAGAGAGACCTGTAGACAACATAGTTTTGTGCTTACCATCCTCTCAAATGAATTTCTTTTACTTCTTAGATTTTTTATTAAGGTCAGGCAATGTCATTGTATAGGAACATTGTCTATTTATTTATTCAGGCAGCAGTATAAGTTACAATTGTCCTAATGTAATCCATCATTCCAAGAAATCTACTGTTTCTTTGTCAACTGCAGTGGTTTCGCTGTCTTACTAAATAACCTTTTCTCTCAGGTGTGTTATTTATGTTACAGAAAATTTACATTTTGCTGGCGTCACAGTAACCCAGCAGCTCTGGTTCTGTTCCAGTATGCTCAGAGATTCCAGTCATTCTGACATTTAAGTTTCTTCTACATTTTTGTCCTCTATTAAAATATCATCTATGGTGCTCCAATTCCATCTGTACTATCAAAACTTTATTATACTTCCTCGTGACAGAAATGTTGTGCACGACCTAAATGGAAGCCTGAAGAAATCTGAAGAATTTTCTCAGTAAGACATGGAAGACACACAAAACATGTTGTGTTTTTCCAAACACACTCCCCTGAACCTGCTGATACATCCAGTGTATAAAAATATCTATTATTAGACAACCTCCCTGAAAATGATCCCTTAACAATTACCATGACTTTTTTTCTTTTTTTCATATTTATTCAGTTCTTCTATCCAGGTGCAAAACATTCTGTCCCTTTTCTCCTCTAGAGATGAACAAAAAACAAAAAATAGTTCCTTCTCCTACACATTTGGTGATTCTTGGGGTAATAAACTCACCAAGCTCCTCATTTAGCCTCTTCCTTAAGAGAAATGAATTTTGAATAGGAAGAGGGACGGCAGGGAGGCTGACTCTCCACTCATGTCTGCTACTCAAAGACAACTTATTTCTTACCTTGTGTCCTCTAACACTTCCTCAGGTAACAGGACAATAGTCCTGCCCTCTCCTGTGGGCACATCGTCCTGATGAGAACAAAAGTTCAACACATTATTTATTCTACAATGGATGTTCTTCTCCATAAAGTTAACACAGACCATGTCTGTCCACTTTATTTACCTTTTTGTTAACTTTACTTGCTATTAGCTTTAGCTCTGTAAGCCTCCCTAGACTCTCCATTATCTGCTTCTTGTGCAGGAGGATAACATTATTTCAATCAACACACCATCATGTGCATCAGTATCCAATTTAAAGTGAATAAATGTCTTACTTGCTTTCAGGGTGATAGTCCATTCATCTTCTGATGAATTGCTCTTATGAAGAATCCCCCAGAGCAAGTGGTGTTGTCATTGATCTCTTGTGTGCTGCTTCTTGCAAACTATTTTATAGTGATGTAATCTAGTTCATACCTTTATCCAGATTATGGCTTGCGTTATTTTCCATGCCATCTGTAGGCCCAGATGCTGCTCTTGTAGGACTCCAATTACAGCTTCATCAAGCATCTTTCTTTGTACTGTTTTGAATTCTCAATTATGTCTTCCCCTTCATTCTGAACTGGGGAACTGGTTACTTTGATAAACTCTATATTCTTTGTCAAGTGTTAATTCTTCATGTTCCCATGATTTGTTCCAGATCTCAGTCACAACCTCCTCTGTAATAAAGTTCTGCTCCATTAAATTGAAAATTTTCTCTTCAGCCTCAGAGACTTTCACTGTTAAGGATTTCCCCTTCCTTTTAAATATATTCTCCTTAAAAAAAAAAAAAAAAAAGCCCATAAAAAACAAAACAAACAGAAAAAACTTATACTTTATTATTTCAGAGTAAAATTCTCCTGAAAGCTTTCACAGTTGATTCTGACTGCCTAAGTAACTGGAAACTAAAGAAAACTGTCAGGACTTCAGTATCATTTATTGTCAGACAAGGCTATTATCTTTCAACTGTCTTCCCTTTATAAGCAGTTAAAGAGTATGGGGTCATTCCCATTTTCTAGTTATCTTCCATACATCCAGAGTTGACTCAAAGTGAATTTTTTCATTGCTTTATTATTCCACTTGAGGTACTTTCTTTCTTCCTTTTTATTCCCAGCACCATTCATTAACTCGTGGTGCTTATTTTGTGTACAATAAATAGAGCTGGTATCTCACCTATTTCCCATCACTGTGGATAGCTACACCAACTCCATGATCCTCAATCAGATCGATCATCTGGGACCTTTAGTTTTTTCCAGGCTGGAGATCCAATCCCACCCTCTGTGGTTTGTGGTACAGCAGTTCACAAGTGTCACACTGACAAGGCTGACACCTTGAAGGAGTTTCTGAGGCACAGAGGTTGCTTTGCTGCCTCAGGGGATTATAGAGCCTGAAGCCATATTAACTGTTGAACAGATTTCTCTCTCAGATGCTAAGGTTTCTCTTAGTCACTGAATTTGTCTTCTGTCCAGAGCTCACAGAACAAGTTTCCTGAAGGGAGAAGCACTCATTCTTCTTTAAGGTCAGTCTTCCTACAGTTGAAGACAGTCATCTTCTTCCTAAGCTCTCAGAAGGACTAGGACTAGGGTGATTCCTCTCATCATTTACTAGCCACATAGAACAAGTTCAATAAATCTAACATTTCTTGGAAGGACTGAACACCTTAAACATGCAGGATGCAAAATATTCTGCACACATTCAGTAAATCTGTTGCTCTGAAGATGTGCAGGACCCAGCACATCTGGTGCAAGATCAGTGTTACAGTAATAAATATAAAAGGCAAATAAACTCCTACCTTTAGTATAAAAAAGAAGCAGGCAAATACTACAACAGACACATTGAAGTGGGAAAATATCATTTCCCTCTGCTTGTTCTTGACTGTATGTTTACCATATACTCCTTGGAAATATCAGGCTTGCTGCTTTTAAGACTACCTCACCCATGTTCAATATGTACCATCTCTCTCCCAGAGATCTGGGACAGATCTCTGAACATGATAAGAAAGGCTTAAACTACACTCTAGACCTAAGCAGGTTGTCAAATGTCTGAAAATCCATTATAAATAAAGGCAGTCTTTGAATTTCATGTGGTTAGAATTCCTGAAAGACAGAAGGGCGTCATCTGGAAAGCCTAACAAAACATTGCTTTAAGAAGAGCCAGGACAAAGTAAAAAAAAAAAAAAACAAAACAAAGTAAAATTACTCAACGTTACCTTTTATCTTGCTTTTTTTAGCTGGAAGGCAGTGTTTGACTGTGTCATAAGCCTCAGTGATATGCCAGGTAATAATGGAAGATCTTCTGCATGAACACCATACATGGGCATGCCTGCAAACTTGTAAAAGGTCTGAGTCTGCTGCAAGAACTAACCCAGGGAGTAACATTGCAAATTGTTGTTTCTTTGTCTCCCAGACACATAAACAAAGCTGTCTGTATATAATAACTGAGAAAGATGCATCATCAGTCCATGACCTCCTGCCAAGAGGTAGGACGTACCCTCAAATTTTGTTAAGACACTTAACAAGCCAACGCTGAATCCAAAGTTAGACCATGACAATAATGCCTTTATTGAAAGGCTCAATGAATTAATAACATCATAATAATTTTTTCCAGGTCTTCACAACACCTGGATTTGACTACAAACCTTACAGTCCAACAGCAACATACTATAGGACAATACAAGAATTTATAGAAAAGATTTCATCTTCAGTGTTCACAGCTCATACGCTTTTTACTCCAGTTTTGGTCTCCCCACTGTTTGGTCAAATTTACACATAAGAGCTGCTCTATCATCTGTTTATGGAATATTCAGTTCTTGCAGAGAAATAAACTATCTGACATAGCCAAACTTTCTTCCTCCAAATTCCATGTTCTCATAATCCCTGCAGAGCTACAGATTTCATGAGGAGTGCTGTTATTACGGACCAACGCAAGGTCAACCCTCACTCAGATTCAGGGTTCTGGAAGCACTTTTCTTAATCCAAAACAAGAAGGCAGATTAAATTTTTCCTCCCAACTCTGAGTAAATCCATCACTTTAAATCCTCTCAGTCTAAAAATATTAATGTTTTTCTCTTTTGAATTTGGCAACATTGTCCGGAGACAGTGAGAAAGATGATTGTTTCAAGTTGGACCTGCACAGGTCATTGTGTCCTTAACAAAACCAGAAGAGACTGGTTGTACTGACATCATTCAAGGTATGTTGTGGTTTCACTGGCTGAAGATACAGCCATACAATTAGCACCATTTCAATTCATAAAAACTTGCTTGCAATTTGTTGGGGTTTTTTTTGAACTTGAAAGTTTACTAGCAAAATGACTGAACCAGTCTTCCAAATGTCAGTTTTCTTTTTCAAAACATATTTGTCATTAAACTGAGATGACATGTGATCATTTTTTATTGCTCATTGACCATTTTTAAGAAAATGTGACTGAAAACAGGAATGCTACAGAGATTTTTTCTAATCTACTATAAGTAGTGTAAATACAAGGATAATTTTTGTTCCTTTCCTGATTATCAAGAAAGCTTCTTAAAAGTTTGGAGCTAAAGGCTAGAGACACCAAGAATAAAGATTGACGTTTTATCAGTTGTTTTCACTCTGCAAAATTTCCCACAATTTGGCTTTATAAGAATTTTTGAAAGAGTGCACATCAAGCTACATGGTATGGAAAAACTTGTGTACTCTCTGATGGGCAAAGGGAAGGTGTGTCCTTTCAATCATACTATTACCAGTGTTATCACTAGCTTTAGAAGAGAATGACAGTTTAGCAATTTTAGAAACAATAACATTGTATCATCTGATGCTTCTCTTTCCATAATTCAACACCCTCAGCAACATAATTTTGAGGTCCATTCTTCTAAAAATATCTAAAAGTCAGACATTGTTCCTGACTCTCAAATTTGTTAATTGTAATATACAGACAACACTGACTAGCCAAGCAAGTCCTGTGATCAAACTTACATACAGAGATAAATGCCTGTGCAATACAGACCTTAGCTTAGCTCATGGAACAACTCCACCCACTTTAGATGAGCCTGAATTAATGGGGCTGGTCATGATCAACATCAAGCACTTTCCCCACCCTTACTGGTGTTCTTATAGAAAACAAGATACTGTGTCTCCCTATAGCTTTCACTCAAGAGAGGATTTAAATCATTGAGAGTTCCTAAGAAATTTCTAATTAAATACAATAGATTAGGAGGTCTACGGCATTGCAGCTTCATCTGGCCATCCATCAACATTTCATAACCCTTAGCACATTACCTTGACCAGCGATGTGAAATGTAAATGAACTAGAACATTGACAAGGTTGAGCCCCGAGAGAGAGGGTAAAGAAGATAGAAAAAGAGAAGAGATGGTTAGGAAAAAAGCTTACTGAAAAGAAATCTGAAAGAAGAAATAGAATTATGCTTTCTAATGTTGGCAAATAAAATAAATAGACATTAGTGTTGCAAATTTTATTATCTTCAAGGTTTGGAAAGCAGAATTTCAATAGGAGGGAAAAGCTGTCTCTCAGATTAAGATAGGTTAAAATTCAAAACACATAACGTAATAAGGAAAGATAATCAGTCTCCCAGTACTGAAATGATGCCTGAATAAAATAGTCTTAGGTCTCCATTCTACCCTCAAGGTATTTTTTTCCCAAACATTGTTATTAGGAATTATGTTAGGTCCGGGAAGGGAAATTATTCCTAACAAGGCTGAGGCCATAGGCCATGCCATGTGCTATAATGAAGGAGAAGCACATGGCAGACCTGAGGACCATAGGTGGATTTTTGCTTCCGTGGACTAAATTGTTTCTTCTTGAGTCACTTCACATTCATACCCCAGTCAGCAGAGACAAAATCCAGCTCTAAAGCAGGCTGCATAGTAGCAGGTTTTATTCGTAAACACATTGATGGTCTGCACCTGGCAATCTGACTTGGAAAAAGACATCTCAGTAACTGACACTCAAAGACTCCAATCCATAAGCACTTCAGAAAGTTTCAGCTGAGCCTCAAGTCTATCAAAGGGATACTCAGATCAGTGGATCCCATTATGATGAGAGACAGGTTGTAGCCTGCCACTAGGAGAATCTACTTGTTTTTTCTGACCAGAGACCAAAGCAATATTGTTTTATGACATATGGAAAAAATTAAAGACAGGAAAAGTAAGATTTAATGAAAAATTATTTCTGGAGTGCCCACTACAGATGCACTCAGTTGTATCACATAAATTGTAAAGAAAGATTCTGGATTTTTGAGATTTATGTGGCTTTTTTTCTCAGCCTATTGGATTTCTCAGTGAAGTTTCTGCTGCTTCAGAGATTCAAATTGTGCTTTAATTTTTTTCTTTCTTTCCTATGTAAAGAGAATTCCTCTAAATACAAAAAATATATTCCTCTAATGGACTTTTCTTTCTACTATTAATGTTTTGTTGTGTACAACAAATGCTTCATTACTGGCCTCATCAGCTTGAAGAGGTGGGATTACAACTATCAGAGGGTTACATCTACTAGCATGTAAGACTTAAGGCATCTTTGTTACAAAAACAAGTGCAGTCTGGCATTTATGCCATTTCCAGGAAGCAAATAATATTTCAGCCACATATATGCTAATTTATTGACCTCAAGGTGTTATTTCCAAAAATCAATGTTTTGTGTATGACCTTCAGACAAATGCTTTTCATTGTAGGAGGCTGATGTGAAAAGTATGACAGACAGAATTTTATCAGCATACTATCGTCACACCTGTCCACTGGTACAACATGGGAAGTTTCTGTAACTGTGTCACCGGCCATGCAAACAGTGGGCATACTGTAAGTTTTATCTGTGATAGCTACAGATTTTAAGAACCTTGGAAACTGTTTTATATCACTTTTGCATTTCCATATTGCCTCACAGCATGCTTAGTGGCCTTAAGCAGATGGAGGATTTCAACAGCTATCTCAAGATACTCTTTTACATCTGTCTCTCAGTTTCCCCACCTGTAAAATATGTATATTTCCTACTGAAGGATACCGGTGTAATTAGTTCTAAACGTTTGTGAAGCATTTTGAAGTTGAAATGTTTGGGGTAGTAGTTTTTGACTCAACTCTGCCTTAATCAAAAGTGACAGTATGGAGAAAGTATGTTGTAGCTCCAAGAAGCAACTAAGAATCACTACAGCAGCTGGGAGAAGAGGCAGGTCATATAGTTAGAAAACAGGTCCCAGAATATAGATTCAAATAACAAATGGAAACATATTTTTTATTTGAATGCAAATATTCATACTTTTGAAAATGGAGGTTTTCCAAAAACATTGGCTAATATAAATATCCATACAAGAGTCAGTTATTACCCATATTCATGAAATAAGCTTTCTTTAGTACTTACTGAAGTCTCTATGCCTTTGATAAACATTATTTACAAAATCAGAAGGAATATCACTGAATTTGTTTTACTGATCCTATATCATACATCATAGCCAACGTGACCAAATTCTAGAAATTAGTTATGGCACAATGACACTAGAGTGGGGATTTTGTTCAAGATTGAGATAACCAGGATTAGATGTTAACAATGTAGATGGCTACACAAGAATGAGATGTCAGTCTACCCAATGAGAAGATCCATGGCTCAATCAGTTGTCATTTCAGATTCTATAGTGTATTCTGTGAGTTGTCAGTTGCCTCTCCAGGAAGTCCCTCGTATGTAATACATCAAAACTGACAGCCCCACTTGAAAATCTCAGGTACCCTAGAAGATCTGCCCTTTGTAAATGAATCAGTCCCTAAGTATGTGCTCTAGACTACATTGACTGAATTAACTAGACCTCCATCCCCTTTAGTGGGAGTTTTGGGCACTGAGCTAACATAGAAACGTACATGGTCAATACCTAGATGGAAACCAAGCCGTATCCCACTCCAATGTGACAACTGTTATCTCAGTGCCCAAAACTCCCACTAAACCAGCTCAGGTGTGTTATTGTTTACATAAACCAGCTTTCCCACCTGTGGTCATTCCACCTTTATTAAAAGAACTACAGAATATTCATACTAGCACAGTTCCTGGGAGCTACAAACCATCCTATTTATTTTAAAGGTGTTTCAGCCAATTGCTTTGACGAACCCTTTTGATGTCCTCAGAGGAACTGTGTGAGGTAGAAAGAGTGTGAGGGGTCCAGTAGGCAGTGCTGAGAATTGCTTTCCATGTCTTCCTCTAGAAGAAATGGGTCTCCTCTGGAGGAGGAAAATGAGGTTCTGCTGTTACTGCCAATTTCAATGAGAAAGCATTGTTTCTGTAACACAGGAAAGGGAGGGAAATGGTCTTCTCACCACTCTTTCTGCTGCAGAGAGAAAAAAGGGACCTCTTTCATCTGTATCTTCTAAGGGGGAGGAGAGGGGGGCAGAGGGGGAAGCAGATCATTGCATAGTCAAAGTTTTATAATAGACTAAAACCTTATTATGATATGACACTCTCTTTTAACTGCTGACACATATATTTGTTAGTACAATGCAGAGAGAGATAATTTCATGCCCTTTTGGACCACCTTTAAAAATCTCTCTTGCAATGAATATCTGTTTTAGGTAAGGGGTGATCAGCTTTACAATTTTGAGCATCATGCTTCTAAAAAGTGGTTCAACAGATGTTGCCATGCTAGCACTGTGTCACTGGCACAGAAACAGACAAAAAACAAGGTCGGAAAGCAAGCACATAAAGACTGCCCTTTGAGTTACAGCTAGTCTGGTCCCATCCAGCAGTGGGCATGGCATCCATGTCCTGCTGTACTGCATCAAAAGACCTTACTTTGAACTAAGAATTTGCTTGTTAGGTGTCAAATGTTACCTGAAAAAAAAATTGTAGCTGAGATAAGCACAACTTCATCACCAGCACAATGGGCAAGGAAGGGTGGGATCAGAAGTGGTGAGAGAAATCAATGGGAATTACCAACCATTTCTATCCAAAGTCATTCACGAGTGCCAGGTACTCACCAATTAATTCTATCACTTCCCCTCCTCAACTGGACTGGTGAGAAAGAAATATAACAGGTTCACAAGGCAAGATAAGGACAGAGAGATCACTCAGCTATTACTGTCACAGGCAAAACAGACTCAGCTTGGGGAGAAATTGTTTGATTTATTAATGAACAAACAAAACAGAATAAGGAAATGAGAAACAAAACTCCAAATCTTAAAACACCTGCCCCCATCCCTCCCTTCTTCCCAGGTTTCTACGTCCTTTCTTGCAGCAGCAGAAGGGGACACGGAATGGGGGTTACAGTCAGTTCATCACAGATGGACTTTTACAGCTGCTCCCTCTCAGTGGGAGGACTACTCACAGTGCTGCAGTGTGGGGTCCCTCCCACAGGAGATGGTCCTCCATGCACCTCTCCAGCGTGAGTCTTTCCCATGGGGTATAGTTCTTTATGAATTGCTCCAGCATGGGGCCTCCCACAGGGGCAGCTCCTCACAGCTCTTGCCCCAATGAGGGTCACTCACCAGGAGAACAGTCCTTCAGGTACCGACTGCTCCAGCCTGAATCCCTCACAAGATCACAAGTCCTGACAGCAAACCTGCTCTGATGTGGGCTCCTCTCTCCCCACAGGGTCCCAAGTCCTGACAGGAACTTGCTCCAGGATGAATTTCTTATAGAGTCACAGCCTACTTCAGGCATTCACCCCCTCCGGATCCTCCACGGGCTGCGAGTGGGTCTCTGCTCCCTGGTGGCCTCCAGGGACTGCAGAGGCACAGCTGCCTCATCATGGTCCTGACCACAATTCACAGGAAAATTTATCTTCCAGTGTCTGGGCAATTCCTCCCACTCTTCCACTGACCTTGGTTTCTGCAGAGATGTTTTTTCTCACTTTCTCACTCCCTGTTGCTGCTGCAGTTTAGCAACTGTACAGCAACTTCTTACCCTTCTCAAATATGCCAATCACAGATATGTTACCTCCATTACTGAGTGGCTCGACCTTGATCAGTAGCATGTCCATCTTAGAGCTGACTGGCACGTCACTGTCAGATACAGAAGAAGATTCTAGCAGCCCTTTATTTCAAATAAGCCATCATTGTAGCTCCCCACTACCAAAACCTGGACTAGATAAACCTACTACAAAGCATCAAAAATGCCATATTTTGCAGATGGTTCTCTGAGAATGTCAAAGGATATGAAAAATCACATGCAGCCATAGAGCTCCTGACCGAATACCTGTCTGAGGAGGCCCTAGAATGAGAGCTACTCATGGAACTGACATAAGATAAAAAGTATTTGACAAATTTGCCTGAGAAGACATAATATGAATAATTGCAATAAAAAAATATCATTTTTATTTCAACTCATCTTTTTGGGGGAAAGGGTTGTTAGCACCAGCATTAGACCTTGGATACCTCTCAGCCTATCACACAGTTTAGTAGATTGCCAGAAATCTCCAGGAGCAACAGCACTGCACGGGAGCTGTTGATAGCTCCTCAAATGCATAGATTATTCTATTTTTGATGATATGCATATGTCAATCTCAGAGCAAAATTGAGCCCTTAGGGCAAAATTCTCCTCTCAGATCCACACATCAATGGGAGTTCCCTTCATGCAGGAAGAACAGACTATTGGAGTTGAGAGCTGCTATGTACGTTGGACAGAAAATTTTGACTGTGGTGTTTATTTTTTAAATAGTAAATTTAAAAATAAATGTAATTTTCTATCATAACAAAACATTTTAAAAAAATCTAAATCTGGCCTACCAGCATCACAGAAAAACATACCATGTTCACAAATATAAACTAATATTTAGCTTGGGGGCTTTGGAGTAAAAGAAGAGCTAAAATTATGTCTTCAGAAAAAAAACCTGAATATATTAAATTCTTCCTCTACAATGGTGAATCCCTTCAGAATGAAAATGCTCTTTATTATAACAGACTCACTGGGGACAAGGTGCTTGAAGAATCACTTTTGCTTAATCCTTCATAAGGTGAGAAATCTCATTCCCAGTGCCTTCAGGCTTTTACAGACTGGACATATATGTAAAGAAGAAACCCCTTGTTCCACCACGCTCACTATGAAGCATGGCCAGCATATAAAATGGTATTCCATATTTCAGAAGAGATGACAAACAGGAAGGTTCACTAATCCAGAGAAGTTATTCAGGAGCTCTAGTGCAGTCTTCCCAGATCTGCACAGGCGAATTTTATGTGTACATTTTGGAATAAATATGACAAAAAATGTACATCCAAAGAAAATAGCCAGCCCAGGATTTAGCTTTGGAATTGCTGTCAAAGTGTATATCTGAGCCAGATACACACTTTACACATGCTTTTCTTTGCATGTTTTTTAATGATAAAATTAATCCCTCATAGTGAAATGGTATAAAGAGAACCTGTCTCTCCTTTTAATTCCTAGTTCTCCCTAATCACTAATTTGAAAATTAGCAGCCATTAAAACATTTAAAAGAGTAAATTGGTGCCTATATCCTATATTGATCCTCTGGATGAGTGTGAATTTCACCTGAAAATTCCATGATGCCACAGTCGTTTTAATGCTGGTGGTCTGATTTAGCATTTTAAAACTTCCTTTGTCTCTTGCTTCTGCTATTTAGTCTCTTTCAACATCTTCTTTCTTGAAAACTTCTGCACTCATTAGTGACTACTGAGATCATTAGCCTGGTCTCTCTGTAACTACTGTAAACAAAGATATAAAGTGCTTTCTCATGTTTCTTACTGCAGTTTCGGAAGCAATTGATATTGCAAGGAGGTAAAGGAACTTACAGCTTCAGATAGATATGGTACAAGTTAAGCAGCAGTCAGGGACAACATCTAAGGCTTTGGAAAGATGGCACTATTTTGAATTATTGACAAGAATCACTCTAAATTAGAGACTCCAATAATGTGCCTGTAGGAACTACATATCCCTAACACAAATGTTTATGAATTAGGTAATCACTTAAGTACAAGTTAAATAGTCAGCTATAACCGATTCTGCCTGTGGACATGTAGTTAGAAATCTTTGTTATCCTGCTAGAGATAACATGGATATAAAACAGTAACAAGGACAGCTATGAAAAGTTTGCATCCTATTTCTACTTGAGAAATGTCAAACTTTGTTTTTGTCAGTGGCTCTCTGGGAAATACTTCTCAGACAGCTTTTTAACTATAACCTAAGAAGAGTATTTAATTGCAGGAATAATCACTGTTGAGTATAAAAATTAACTTAATATTCATTAGTTTGACTATGACAGTACTTCCTAACTCGACTTGTAAAATTCATGCAATGAATTATTGAAAAGCCATTATTGAAATAACTTCTTCTTTTCTAACATGGCTGCTATGTTTCCCAGATAAAATACAGCATGCATCTGTTGCCATAGCTACAGTTAGTTTCTGAAATAAACATTTCTTCTTTCTCATTCCTATGTCCACATAGAAAAAAAGTTAATCTATGTCATCTTCTCCAATTGTATGTATTGTAGGTACACCTGTCCATTTAAATAATAATCTTATTAAAGATAAAAACCTATCTTACCTCAAAATGCAGACATTTAAGCAATGTGAAAGATGGTAATTTGCAAAATGTATAAACACAACATAGTATGTACAGATACAATCTCTAAAGAGGTGACCTTTCTGAGAATCTTGTCAATGTGTAAAAGATGAGGAGGAGGAGTTTCACTAACAAGATGTGGGGGATGGGGAAAGATTTAAGTAAAAAGCAGGTTTGCCAAAGTGTACCTTGTTGTACCTCTTAGGTTCTAGTCCAGCAGTCTCTGAAGGTTTGGGAAAAAAACTTCTATTTCATGGCTGGGAAGAATTTAGGGTAATTTTATTTGATGAATGGGCGGTCCTTTTTAACTTTGTCCTGCTGCAGCACGGGGAATTTGTGTTCTTTTCAAATGTCTCATATACAATTTCCAAAAACAACACTCAGTTCAAGGAACTTAGGATATATGTCTGGGTCATGTCCATGTTAAGGTAGCCTCATGGAGCAGTCCTGAAGGAAACATCCTGCTGCAAAGAAAACATCATGCTACTGGCCATAGGAGGAAAGTAAATTTCCAGGGGTTACTTCTCTGTCTACCATTACAAGTGCAAAACAGGTGAGTAAAAGCCAAAATAAAATGACAACCTAGAAAAGAAACCATAAACACATATACAAATGAGCAGACAAAGCATGGTACAAGTTTATTCAGGTCCACTTCTGACTATGGTCAGGGAGAAAGACAGGTATATCAACAGATGCTTCTAACTCAGACCCAAAACAAGGGCCAGGAGTGTAGAGTGTATGAATCAGAACCACACTGAAGTACACAAGCAGTACTCAGTCCTCACAGTGTTGTAAAAGATGTGTGGATATTCTAAATGTTTGGGATTTAAAAAAAAAAAAAAAAACCAAACAAAAACAAAAACTTATTTGAAGTGTAATCAACATAGAGCAAAAGCAACTTCTGTGAGTCCCCAAGAGGCAGATGTACTTTGCAGCATACCTTAATGGACAAAGGACTATAACTATTTTGGATCACTTCAGGAAGTAGATCCTGAAGGGAATATCTTGACAACAGCCTTCTTTACACACTGGAAAGTTTTCTGAGTAGTTGTTCTTTAGTGACCAATAGAAACATCAAGACAGATGACATCTTTTATGTAGCTAAATCCAGAGCCACTCAAGGCTTCAAACACTGAAATCAACTCATTCAGTATTACCAGAAAGAAACAAGCAGTCACTGTGTGCACAGAATGGTGGCTATCAGCAAGATATTACAACGTCTGAATCAACATAAGATGTAGCACTATTTGTAATATATTACGATTTTTTACAATACTTTATGGATCATAGCTAGCACTACTCATCCTTTGTGTAAGCAATAAAGACACTTAGATCAAGAAGATATAACTTTCCAGGCCCTATAAACTTCACAGATTATAACATAAGTGAAAGGCTGAGGCTAGACTAGTTTGTGACCTGGCTGTGCTGTGGTGCATGATAACACTATGACTGTTACTCTTCCAAAATTCAGTGTTGGTCAGGCAGTGAGGGACCTCGATCACCATTTCTCAGAAAACACTGAAAACTTATGCCATCTGGTTTTAGCCTATTTATGGAAAAATAACTGTAGATTACAGTTACCAAGCAAGATTGTATGCGGAGCAGGCATCAAGATACATGGAACAAAGAAAAACTGAGTAACTAAGAAAGACGATAAATTAAATCTATTCAAACAATCTGAGAGAAATTGTCACTCATCAAGAAAAGCTATGCCTTTCTGCAACCACAAAAGTCCTAAAGTCCAAGGTAAAGTGAATGAGGCCCAGAAAGAGACATTTACACTAATAAGTCTGAGAACCTGATTTTCTCCTTTCTTGAGACACACATAGTTTTGCTAAACAAGTACAATTTGAGCATTTAAAGCAGATAAGTGATTTGAACTCACCAGCATCTTTTCCCTATTCTCCATTATTCTGGTTCATCAAAATTACTCCAGATCTCACAGTATCATCTGGTGTATCAATTATTCAGAAAGAGTATTTATGGTAAAAAAAAAAAATTTCTTTTGCTTCCCCATGAATAAAACACTGAATCTTTCCTGAAGAAAAGGTATTAGACTGCATTCAAGGCCTAGACATGTTTTATTTCCAAAGGGAGCATTTCCAAATACTCTACACCCAATTCTTTAGCAACGAGGATGTAGGGAAAAACAATTCCAAGGCACTGATAAGGGAGTTGTGTGCCTTTTTAATAAGCAGAAGAATTACCATGAGCACAGCACCCTAGGTCAAGCCCTGGCTCCCGTGACAACTACTCCAAGCTGGACTTTCCAAAGCCAAGGCACCTAGTTATACCAGCAAACATATCTCTGACTGTATGTGCCTCTGTGAAAGTGTAAGTCCCAAATGCTAAAGTATATGAAAGCCCAGAAATAAATATTAAAAAAAAAAAAAATCACTCTGTTCTAATTCTACGACACAGAGAAATGGCTTTCCCTTTATAGCAAAGTTAGTAAATACAGGAGAAGCAGTAGCAATTTCTCTGTATTAATAATAGCTGTCACCTCCTGCAAACTTTTTGTCATGATCAATAGTCCTAAGGGCTCAGATATACAAAAAAGTCAGTTCATCCACAAATACCCGTAGTCCATGTTCATAGTCCTTGGCAAGCATGGTATAAACTACATTAAATTAGCCCTTGAAGAAAGACCTCATTTGTCAACCAGTGATAAAACATTAATTCATCTCACCTTCTAATGCCAGGTTAGAGCTTGTGCATCTCCTAATTAAATCACTTCAGATTTGGCCAGCTTCTACATTTCCCAGTTGTTCCCCTTGCTTCAAGCTACCTTAGCTTCTGCTTGCAGTCTATAGCTTTCTACATTCTGAACAATTGTATATCCAGCAGCAGCAGCACTGAAGAACACTTCACAGTGTATGAGGTATATCAGGATGCATCTGGATAGGATAGAAACAAAAGGGGACTGTGACCATTTTTCTTAAGTCAAAACATCATTTGGGCTAAGATGAATGCACAGTCTTCTGGCCACAGTTAGTCTATGAGCAGGTTTTACTATTGAACAGAGGCTCACACTGCACTGAAAGCTTACATAAACTGAGAACTTACCTCCTACAGATATCTAATCAGAAGAGGCTCTAAATCTATTTCCCTCAACCATCCCTCATATCAGAGGGCTCCATAAAATGGAGTCTTCTGTACATTTACTGTCGGTGACTTCTTCACCTCTACAGATGGATCATATGCCCAAGTCCTATGTATGCTTAGGACATTGTAACCATTTTTATCTTCCTATGACCATAGGTTCTTTTGTGGATCAAGTGATCTCTAGACTTCAACAGAGTCCAGTGTCCCAGTCCTAATGTTTCTACAGTGTATGCGATCTGTCGTTTTATTTTTAGTTTGAAAAAGGATAACTGCAGACAGCTGCATACGTAAATGTTGAAGGAAAATATTCTTAAAGCTGGGAAAAAATAAGTGCTCATTAATTCATTAAACAACCAAAAGTTGGGAAATGCTATTGCTGGCATTTACTGTGCAATCAGATTCTATTCCTATGTGTATATACATTATGATACATTCTTTAATTATACAGTAAGTCCTCTCTTTTTTTTCAGCAGTACCTCTGCTTTATTCAGGGCACAGTGTTCAGAATACAGCAGCTGCTCAATATTTCTCTTTATCCTCATGCTTTATTTGCTGCACATCCTCTTAACATTGCATTGAATACAGAGTTACTTGTTGCCTCATGGGTTTTGTGCTGATGCTCACAAATCTAGTATACCAGTGTACTATAAAGATTAATGAATTTATGGTCACAGTCCCCCTATGTACACACTAGAAGAGTGTCATTCCTATGTACACATTAGGAGAGTGTCATTAAACCCAGTTTATAGACTGAAACAGGAAGAGACAATGACCTGTCCAATGTAAGACAATAAGTTGATGGTATATTGCACAAAATCTACACCACTAGACAGTGTTGTCTGCTCCTTCAAAGTCTCAAACTATGTAGTTTGTGTCAATTAGAGTTGTAACAGTCACTATGGAGCATTTGTGTATGTCAGATCCTGGTCTTGTGACTTTAACTCCCAGAAAACAGAATGTGCACATTCAGTGATATCCTGGAACCATCTTACTACCTTCAATGTATCAACTTAAAACTCTGAAGCAGACTAGATCTTTTTCTTCTACATCATCATTAAGTGTGCTGCTGATGATTATTGCCATGTTTTCCCTCATTCCCTGCATATAGACACCCATCAGTATCTCATGCAAGTAAGAAATACTCTTAGAAAATGGTTTCATTCTCTTCAAGACTCCAACTCATTTCTTGATCACAGTTTACCTCACGCAGCAACTGAGACAGAGGTTCTGTGGTAAGAATGTGCACAGTAATATAAGATTGAATCATATGAGGTTGCTTTATTGAAGACCCTAAGGCTATGTATGTGGCAGTTTAAATTCTGAGAAGTTTTGAGGGATTTGTTTATTAACATTTATATGTATATGTACATCTATATCCCTCCTCTCAAGAGCTCTTTTTGCAAGCAGAAAGAGAGGAAAATTGGAACCTTCATGAAATCTTTGCTGTGCAAAGCTGATATATTTAGGAAATATTTAAACATTATTGTATTGAGCCTGACCTAGAAAAATGATACGCTGGTTCTTCTTTTCCTAGAATCTATAGAACAATTTTCACTTCAGTTGACTATAATATCAGAAAGCACAATAGGGAAACCAGTTAGAACAGAAATAACAGCCTGCTATGCCTTCAAAGTGACATCAGCTACAGTCAACTCATTCATAAGAGATCCATATGTAGCATCTTCTCTAAAGTATTCCTCCAGGACCAGGAGCTCCACCTATTCAGACAAAGGAAGTCAGGAAAACCCAGATTGTAGAGTCCTGTATGAATCTACTAGCCACTGAGTCTTGTATAAAAGGAAATCTTCACCTCTGAAGGAAACAAAATCATGGAACTGCTGTTGTTTGTGCAGTGAAGGACACACGAGGGAAGCACACAGAAAGTATTTGCCATGGAATTGGACACATCTGTTCCAAGAGAGATGTCTGTAGAGAAGGTGGTTACATCTGAGCTAGTCTGCTTCTAAAGTACACCTTAACATACTCACCAGAGGTCTATTTGCTGGAAGTGCCTGATTGCTTCCACTGACTGGTTCTGATGTAGATGTCTGAAGTTTAAACATTAAAGTTAAGCAAGATGAAACAGATGCCCAGTTTCTGTAACTCAATCAGGCTAAAAACGGAGAAAGCCTCCCAGCCACAGAGATCTGTCAGGTGCCAGACACACACAAAAGTAGGACATGAGGCTCGTGGAGAAATTTAATGTGTGGAATTAGAGGACCTGCAGCCCTCAGGCTCCAGTAGAGTTTGAGAAGCAGACAACAGTCCTGTGTTAAGGTTTTGGAACTAGGTGCTTAAATTCCTATGAAGTGCAGCTTCAGAGAGAGGTATTAAGACACTTTTTTGGATCCATCTTTCTGACCCTGTATTTTAATAGCCTCTTGGAGCAATTATAAACCAGCAATTAAATATAAGAGCAGGATAATTACTTTTAATCATAACGATAATGAAGTTTGAGTATTTGTTTCTGGGAAATGAAATTATGTGCATTTCCTTTTGTTCTTTCGTCCAATCCCTAGTCGTTTACATGTGGTCCTTGAATGTAGATCTGTCTTTCTGTGGTCGTTCCTGCAGACTTGAGTATACAGATTTCTCTGGAACTTTAACTGGACTTTTGGATATGCAAGCAATACAGGACTGAACCACACATACTGGTAAAACTTCCATGGTTCGCAAGTATTCATGCCAGTAGATACTCAGTCTTGTTTCTGGCACAGCTCCTCGTAATTTTCTTTTCAGATGTTTGCAGCTCAGAAAATAATAATGTAACAGAGAAGCTTCTTAAGAAAGAAAGGAAAATTTTACTGACAATTCATAAGGAATTTGTTAGTGTTTATTCTTATCTAATTCAATTCAGATCCTACAGAGAGAGCTAGAGACAGTAGCCAAAAATGCTGGTGGCGATAAAGCCAAAGTAAATTTTTTTGGAATTAAAAATAAATTTTAATGAGAAGAAGAGAAATATACCCAAAGACAAGAGAGAGGAAAACTCCCACAGAACTGTCAATGATTTCAGAAAGCAATAGAACAAGTAGCCATTGGAAAAACATGCTAATTAACAAAACCAAAGAGAGGGGAAAAATCTCTTCCAACCAAACTGCCAAAATAACTTATCTCTCTTTTCAACATCCAAACTGAATATGAATAGACAAAAAATAGGAATGTTAAAACATATTTATTTATAGATTGCTATTAAATAGTCTTCTGGTGAAGTTAATCTTTCAGCACACATTGTTATCACTTTATATTTTTTCTGACTGCTCCTACAGTACATGCTAGTGACAACTATTCACTGCCCACGTATCTTTAAGAGACAGAAAGGAAGGATTCAATTTTTTTTATAATATTCTGTCTCTTACATAGTTAATGACAGCAAAAACAGGATGTCAGTTTGTGGTGTTGGCTTGGAGAGAAATAGTAATCATGATGTTGGGATATTGTACTGACTGCTTTCCAGCTACGTTCCAGGTCAGAGCTCCAACAGACATAAATACTTGCAGAAAATGCAAGGATAGAAAAGCTATGTACAGGTTCTGACTTCAGCTTCTATAGCCAGATGCAGATAAGAAAGCATAAAAACATGCTGGGAAAACTTGAAGGAGGGGCTAAGATATAGAATTATCCAACACTATGTGTCAGAAAAATTGGCTTCCAAACAAGACAAGTCTAACCTAAATCCTGTGACTAGTTCAGAAGTTTAGAACCTGACCCACAGACTGCAATCTAACAGAAAGATTTCCACCAATTCAGTTGGCTTTGGCACTCTTGATGAAACAACACAGTGCACGGGAACAAGAGGATTCACTGGGTCTCCTTTTCAACATCAGAACGCTAGATTACAACTACAAAGAATAAAACCATAAGATAAAATTATGTCTAATATACAAAAAACTCCTTAATTGCCTGACAATCCAGAGCCTGATCCAGTGCCTCTCCTATTGATTTGAACAGGCAATCTCTAGAGCGGTCCATTATGAAGACTCCTTTGTTCCTTCTGACACTAAGGAAAGAATTATCAATCCTTTAAAAAAAAACAGGATTTAACACAAACAAAAAAACCCTATACCGGTAGAGGGGATGCAAAAGCAGCTTCTAATTAGTCATCATTGAGCTAAAATTTGCTTTGCACACTTACACAGAAGCCAATGAGAGATTTGTAACAGGAATTATTACCCTACAGAGTAAGATGCACTGCTTCATTCCTTGCAAGAAGAAAGATAATCAGGTGCTTAGAAAAGAAAAAGCACTAAATATAGAAGAAGAGGGAAACTCCTTGTTATTAACAGTCCCTTTGGTAGTAGTAGTTATTTCGGGTATCCGTTAACACATGATTACAAATATTTATAAGTTTATTCATATTTCACTTTTACAAGATGTACATTCATATCATGTGATTCAACATAATACACTCTTGAAACTGGAATTCAACATGTCTGGTGAATTCATGTAGGAGCATGCTGGCATAACCAAAACCTAAAATTAAAGAAAAAAAATGTTTTCTTGTTTGTTTTTCTCTTCCACAATAACAAAGGGGTACAAACTTTTAAGACTAGTTGGTTTTGGAGATTTTTTTTTTTTCCATTTTAGCAATCCCTGAAATGTCTGTAAACTCAGACATACTATGTGTACATAACCAAAATAATGCAACGATACTGTAAATCATACTGGCTTGCTCATAGTTTTGCAAAAGCAAAGGGTTTAAAAAATATAAAAATAAATGGAAAGCATTGTCAACTTTACACTCAACATAATTAAAATAATACACATTTAGAAACTTTCAAACAAAAAAAAAATAAATTAAACATCCACATACATTAATACAAACAGATATTTGCCTGTCTTTGATGTAATTAATACATACCATAAGCCTAGATTCATGAAAGTATTGCCCTTCAATAAATATCTTCAGTTTCAAAATCGGACATTTTTTACATTCTGCAACTGATTTTAGTTAAATATCAATTTTCATTATAAGGTGTATGAACTGCATCAAGTTCTGATTATTTATTGGAAATCAGCAAATTTCTAGGTTGATTTACTAAAATTAGGCACCAACTTTCAGCATCAAATCTGTCTAACAGACAAACAAAATTGGAGGGATATCTGATATTCACACCCCTGTTGAAGAATGCCTCAAACACCAAAGCCCACGGGCCTTCTATGGGCACGGCTAGAAAGACCATCTAACAAAAATAACCAATATAATATTAGTCACCGGGTTACACTGATGGGACCCATGTTGCACCTTTTAAAGGTGTGACTTAAAGATGCATTTTTACAAAAACATGAGTCATAAAAAAGAAGTCTCCATTCTTCTCTTAAGCAGAGGAGATCACACTCTGCAGCACATTGTGTTTCTTTTCTGGTTGTTATTTTTTAGTTTCCAAACAATACCAGGCTCTCTCAAGCCGTACCACATCTTACTGCAACCAGCAGTGATTTTCAACTGATCAGATGAGAACCTCTTGCCACGTTAGCCACAGCTGTTTGGAAACTTGTGAATCATCGGAATTCTGTCACATCAGGGAGAAAAAAAAAAGACAACATAATGGGGTCAGTAGGCTGCTTACAGACAACGAGTGGAGCACTTTGACCATCCTTTTTAACCAGGAACACAAAAACTTTCCAACTGTATTGGCTGTGCACACTTCATAGAGCTGAGTACAATCAGCAATTACAAGGACACCACCAGGATAATTCGATATTATAAAAATAAACACATATCTAAGAAAGATGTGTAATCTATTTTTCCTATGCTTTGAATTTTTTTCCTCAAAATCAAGTGGGGAAAAGCCTGCCACCTCCAAAGTAATAACATCTCCTAAAAACTAAAATTATCTGGTTTTAAAAAAAAGAAATCATTTCTTTTGCCTAGTATATTTTGAAGAGCAGAAATCATTTTTCATCACCAAAAAAAAGAAAAAAAAATCATCGTTTGGGTTTGCCTTAGGGATCTGGATTTCCGTAGGAAACGCGTCTGTTGAGACAATGGTCCCAATGTGTTAATGTTATGTCAATTCAAAATCATGTCTTATTTTATAGGCGAATACAGGACTAAAAGTTATAGCAGATAAAGCATGCAAAGAATTGACATCAGCACACTTAGTCTGTGTGAAAAATTGATAGCAAGGGAAGCTGGAAATCAGGGTTTTCTAGCAATTTGAGTATGCTGTTGTGAACTCAGATTGTTGATTCTTGTCTTAGCACTGCTGCAACTCGGCCCTACAGAGTCATAAACCAAATTCCCACTGACGTATGGGGTCGGAGGATTGGCTTGTAACTTTGTGTTCTGTTGAAACAACTCACAGACACATTCTGCCACTCTGAGTTACGTTCAATGTTCCCTTTAAGACTTTTTGCCTGAAGTCAGGTACAGAGTTTAAATTTCTTGGACCAAGGCCTCTGTTACTTACACTTTTGATAGGTGTCTTAACACCAAAAAATTCCTGTCAAGTTATGATCTAGGAGATGCTGCTACATTACAAAAATGAAAGTAATAACACTCAGTGTTGATTACAGGTGATGGAACCTGGCCCTTGATTTATATGCCTTAATTTCTACAAAAATTGAGATAATAATTCTTACCTACTTCATAATGGGTGAGGATTAAATAATAAACATTTCTACAGTGCTTTGCAAATAAACATTACATAAGTGCTAAGTATTATGATATTAACCAAAATGTCACTACATCTATATGACCCTACTAAGCAAAAAAACTTCCAGAAAAAAATTTTCACACGTTTCCAAGTCAGTAAAAAGGAGCAATGGAGTCAGCTTGCTATTTTGATAGAAATGGATGAAGTACTTAAGGTTATTTGATAGTTCAAAAAAAAAATCTGAGTGTATCTTTTCCATTATAAAGGGGCCCACGTAAAGCATAAAGCATTTTTTAACTTGTTTATATTATATATAAACAAGTTAATATGTTTATATAATTCATTTGGCATTCATTCAAGTTATTTTTCAAATACCAGACCAAGCTTTTGAGGAAGATTCTTTAGCAATCCACACACACTAATGAAGGCCTCCTCCAAGGGACTTCTGCCCAGCGGCTGCTGTTCTGATGATCTTGGGAATCTCAAATGAAAGACTGCACAAAGATCAGGCTGGGTGATGTCAGATAACAAAAGAGGCTTGGTGCGCCTGAGAATCTAAAACAATTACAATACTTTTAAACTTTTAATGAGCACTTCAGGACCTTGACTATCTTATGTTCGATTTCCAACCTCTTCACAAAAGATTAATAAGAAAAAAAAAAATAAAATCACATGATAACAGAGATGGAGTAGATGCTTTGGTCCAGATTCTCAACTTGTACAGATCACTGGAGCTCCACACGGTGAAAAGAGTCACAATGACTTACACTCTGTGACCCGTACATGGTAGCCCAGGTAGGACATCTCGTTTCTTCCTGGCGACATTGGGATGAGGCCACCTGCATGCATTATCCAAAACAAGGCAAAGCTTTTATACCACCACTGGTGCAATTGGACCATTCAAGAAATAAAGCAGAACCGGTTTTGGCTATAATTCGGGCACAGTGCACCTTTTCCTTTCCTGCAAGAGCAGCATGACACAGTTTGGTAGATTCACAGCAACACTCTATCCTTTTCCCAAGGCTGATCTACGTACCTCCTTCAAAACAGACTAAGCTGATAAATCTTGCCATCTTTCCTTCTGCAGATGAGGGCAAGACTATCTTTGAGACATACATTGAAAGCAACCAGAAGAAACCATTTAGAATGTGTCATTTTAGAAAGATATACGCTACACTACCAGCCTTGTTTCATGTTAGCAGGGAACCGTATTCATCTTAGTGATATTTTTTTAATACAAGAAAGAAGTTACATGTCGCAAAATTTCTCGGAGAAATGTACAAGCATTTTTTTGCTGTGTTGTAGCCTAGTAAAACAGTAAAGCTGGAAAAGTTATTCCTTCCAGTACGAGGTGAATACACACTGTATGTGCGTCCCGTTAACACTGCGAGATTGGTAGACGTACCTAGAAGATGTCTGAGAAGATTCAGATCCCAAACCTACAGCTTCAACTGAGCTTGTTCTATGGACGTGTTTGAGGGTAGAAATGATCCCTCTGTAAGAGTCCAGCACAGGACTGGAAAAAAATCACATAAGCCCCTCAAAAGAGGATTCGAAAGGGTAATGGTTAGATCACAAGTCCAGACAACAAGCAGTCCCTCCACTGAATCAAAAAGTCTATGCCTTCCATCTTTAACATTGTATATCAAATGCTCTTTCAACGGTTGTGGGTATCCAGTACAACAGGTTACTTGTTATAGCCTGAAGCATCTCCATGGTAATGTTTATTGTAGTTCAGATCTGCATGTTAGAAGTGCTGGAGCAACTCCAAGTTTCATATTTTAGCCAGAAATTCATACATGATCATGAATAATGTTTTACTTTTTATGTAATGTTTTGTTTCAATAAGAAATTGCTAACTGCCTGAGATTTTTGTCCATATTTCTCAGCTACAGAAAACATTACCTTAATATTTCAGTCTATTTTTTAAAAGGTACTGGGCTTACACAGAGGTAGAAAAGGCAGGTAACGTGTATCAGCCCTAGCAAATCCAAAATATAACTACTTCTCATGTAATAAATAGAAGGGAAATGGCACAACTTTGACATTCCAGAGATTTTGCTTGACAGAAAATATCAAAACTTGAAGGAGAAACAAAAAAGAAGGCAAGTATCTGAAATTTATCTACAGCATGAATTTTTGTCCTAACAGCAGTATTTGGATTTGACAGATATCAGCAAAAGCCAAAACTAGTAACAGATTGCTAACCAAGACACAAAAAAAGCAGGCTTAATAATGGTACTGTTGAGAGGATAATCTTCCATCAACACAGGCCTTGGTAACAAAGGCAACAAATAGCTGTCTTGTTAGATGTAGACAAGACCAGCATTCGTTCCTTCTTCTCTCCACCCCAACAGAAATCTTACAAAGATACAGTAAACTAATTAGAAGTGAATAGCATAAAAAGCAAAAATGAGAGGGGTCAGTAAACCCAGACACTTTGGTAATATGGTTTAAAGGATTTCAGTACTCCTCACTCTTTCTGGATTTATATTAGTTACTTTGCTTAAGGGATAGCTTAACACTTGGTGTCTAAATCACAGGCAAAAATTAAAATGGCCAAATATTGAACTTGTCCACCTCTAGAAAACACTTCTGTGGGCTGGGTTTGTTTGTCTTTTCTGGGGTTCTTTTTTTTTTCTTTACGTAAAATGATTACAAGAGCATTGTACAGACTTTTCATCTTACTTTCCAGAAATATGGCATGTTAACTCAACTAGAAATCATGGCATCTGTCTTTTCCTGTATGTGATGTGTATAACTTTATCCATTCATAGAAGACTCAAGACTGTCATTTTCGGCAAGGAGCTGCAATGCACCAGTCTGAGTATAAAGGAGTTAAGCTATGGTTCTTGCAGGATCGGTTATTAACAGAATAAGTACTGCTTTTTCTTTTTTATCTATAATATTTACAGTATTGCACTTTACTGCACTTAATTGCATTTCACTAAAATTTACGCTGCATCAGTATTATGCCTTAAAACCCTATGTCCATCTTGGTTGTACAAGTTGTTCTTTCTACACCCCGTAAAACAGCAAGATTTCGATTCAAAGATCCAGACATTTGGAACTTTAAAAAAAAAAAAGAAAGAAAGAAAATTGACCTGTTTCTATGGCACAATGCATCTCATCGAGTTGAGGTGATTCTGGCAAAACAGGTGCATTTCTTACAGTTCCCATCTCTCAAGTTATCGCTAACAATTAGTAAATTCTAGTCTCTCTCTTTCCCCTTTCAAAGGACATAGCCATTTGAGATGCACGATTTTGTTATTGCTGCTTTTTTTTTCCCTTTTTTTGTTTTTAGAAAAGAAAAGAAAAAAAAAAAAACAAACTGCCTTGCCTCAGATCTGAAATTCCACATTTAAATTCAAACCAGTTCTGCAGCAGCAGCTCCTCAGTGATGGAAGAGATTCATGGCAGTGAAATAATACTGTTGGCAACAAAGAAATGTCATCTTTAATGGAGACCAGCCCCAAGGATTTATTATTTATTATTATTACTATTTGTTTTGTTTAGTTTCGTTCTAATATATTTCTGATCTTCAAAACGTGTTTAGTTAGACACATGCACAAGGTAGCAAAACTGACAGCAGCAGATGATGTTATGCTGAAGCGATCACTTTTGCCAGGGTCAAAAAATTCCAAAGCGTCCCCAATGTTCACAGATTAACATAATTTAGAGACCGTTTCCTTTTCCTTTTTTTTTTTT